>JAQGCA010000469.1:0-27919 GCA_034698945.1 Protaphorura quadriocellata
AGTGTTCTCTCTTCGTGGGTAGGGAAAAAGGGTGTTTCGTTGTGGGGTTTTGGATCAGGGTGTTCCAATACTCACAACGCGCGAATGGAGTTTTGAAAGGTCCGGCTATGTTTGTTTGTTTGTTTGTTTCTATATTTAAGTGACATCCAAAGCACTCAGGAGCAGGGAGGCATCGATCATAAAATAAATTTAGGCAAACACTCGCAAGTTTTCATCCACTTCTCGAATGAATACTCCAGCATTTCCCAATCTCCAAATGTATTCTCACTGCAGTACCTAGAAGATGTGAAATTTTGGTATAGTCAGACAACATTGCACTCGGCTCAAGTCTTCCATACTTTTATGTGCTTCCATTTCGGATTCATGGGAAAGTGGAATTTCTCCTCCCAGATACTTTACGTAAAATCGTGCCTGAAACAAAAACATATATTTATATCAGAATTTTGATTAAATTATTGAACTTGACCTTTTGGGTTTTTGTTTTTAGGATTCAGTCAGAAAAAATTACCCGTACAAAATTTAATGACGTCACAATCAAATTCTTGCCCATTAGTTAGGACTGAATGTTCAATCGCTGCTTTGATGGCTTGTATTGTTATAAATTAGCAAATTCTTGTGGGACGGATATTACTTGCTTCTCAAAGTCATGCAATCTCATAGGTAAACCTGAGCAGAATTAAAAAATTCTAAGGAAGTGACAATACTGTACAATTAAATGTTTTTCTTACAAATTCCCCAATACGTGAATTCTCTATGGTCAGATCCCGACCTGACGGTAGGGATCTGGCAGTGGCAGGCACAATCAGTAGAACAATTTGTTTTTTGAACACGTCGGCTCTGTTATAATCAACATTTTGCATCACTTCTCCGTTGAAAACATTTTTAAGTTGCTCAGCATTTGATGAGTAGCTCACTTTGTTTTGGACGCTAAAGAAATAAATAAGTTAATTTATTAATTAATTTAATTATTTCAATTTTTATAATTTTATTTTCGTTGGTAAAAATACTCGCGTTATCCTGTAGGTACAATTATTTTGCTCAACTTGAAAGTTGGATAAATTACATATGGGGAACCACAATTTTTCAAAATCTCCCTTAAATTGAGTACGTTCGTACAAGTTTTTCGATTTTTTCGTTAACCTGGCTAATTAATTACACTCACCATTTTTAAATGCAGATCCGAAATGACTCGGAATTTGTTTTTGTAATGTTATCCTTTCAAGTGCTTTTAATCCTTTCTGGACTGTAATTGTGACGGTTGCCTCACCATCACTCGCCGTCATTTGAATTGTTGCTTATAAAATGTCAGGTACGCTTGGCGGAGGACAAAGATATGGATAGTACAGAAAATCAGCTTTCCCATGTAAAGCAAGTACGGACTTCACGTGTGAAGATCGATGCGTTGTTACAATTTAAATGTGGGGGACAGTGAAAGTTAAAGTCCGCTTTAGGTAGGATTTGACCCTCCGTATTTTATCACCATTTTATTACGACAGGATGACGATCGGAAATGGAAATAAGCGCCGTCGAACTGACTTAAACAAGCTTTAGTTTCCGCTACATGTCACATAAAAAATTTATGTACCAATCTACATAACTAAAGCACGTTGTTTGTGAGCGTGAATGGAAAGGAAACAATTGCGCTTCCTGCTTGTTTTTCTATTACATCAAAATTATGTTCCGAGAATTGATAAGTGTACCAATAACTAAATATTGAATATGTTTTTTGCATAAAATGTCAAAGCGCAGTTTCAAGAAACGTGCACGTTCCAACAATTTCGTGACATGATTATTCTCGTATCTTGGCGGTAATGGTTGTTTAGGTTTCCCTTATCCTGAATTCTTAACTACTCTAAGACTGTGAATATTCCACTCAACGTATTTCATTTAACCAAGTAAGCAAGACAAATACCAAAAGTTGCAAGGAAAATGCAGATTGATACATACACATGTTTGACACACGTATCAAGGCATCAGTTCTACCACCGTTGATATTTTCTTTTTCTTATCACCCATGATTAAGTTTCAGTTCAATTGGTTGATTGGCATCAGTTCGAGTCTTTGGCGTTTAGTATTCAATATGATATGGGCGAGGTACGCCCTATTGAGCTCGGATCGCATAATAATATACCAGAAAAATGACATTGACGCATGACTTACTGTTGTATTATTTAATTCGTTATACAGATGTGGTATAGAATACCCTTCGTGTTTGGAATCATTACGTACAGTTCCAACCCATTTGGGCATATATTATTAGTGTCCTAACGATTATAAATCGTCAACATCGATAATATTCCGTCGAAAAACCTTGATTTTATTGATACCTTGTTATACGTAACCTCAATTCTTCAGTCATCAGAAGGTTTCTCTCAGTCTGCGTTTAACAAATATTGGAGTCTCGACATTAACATGTTTAAACGGAGCCAGTTGAACGATATTTGTATAAACACTAGTTTCTATAAAGTAATGCATTACTTGAAAGTCTTCGCGTCTTCCAGTATCGAATCTATTTATTTGATGCTCTACAGAACTTATTCTTTTGAACTGAGGCATGCTCAATCAGAATTCATCAACTTTGCGTTCGCAGCTGGAACTTGCTTGTTTTACATGGATGGAAAACATATTGTACGCCGAACCACCTCAAAATTCCACATCTTTCGCTTCTACCTTACAAGTTTTCTGCTGCTGTCAACTAACACCGCAGTATTCATTGGTGTTGTTTATAGTTTGGTAACCGGCAGGCTTCTCTTGACACGAGGTCCGGACGTCCCAGCGGTGATAATAGGATTTTGGATATTCCTTACATCCTGCGTTCACCTCGAGACAATGCTCTCAAGTTCAACTATCATCAGTATGTTCAATAAGTACAACGAGTATCTCCAACTATTTGAAGGTACTCTACTAAATTTTCGCACTGTGCAGACTTTACTATACCTAACTTTAATAATTATTATTTCTCCTATTTTAAAATCCAGGTATTCCAAACGTAAACAAATTCAAAAGTTGGTACGGACCATTGGCTGCAGCATTCTACCTCTGCTGTTTAGCCACTGCCGCGCTTTTTACGTGCGCGGGAATATGGAGGTGCGAGTTTCACTTCTGGTCGCAAATCCTGCCGATTTGCAATGCATTGAAAGAACGCCAATTTCAGGAAGTTAGGTTTATTCTCAATTATGTAGTCCAGCCTTGGCCTACATTCTGTAATTGTGCACTGATGTCCCCATACTTGGCGTTATTGCTCTCCATACTTCTCCCAGGTTGGGATCTGGCGACGACATTACGGTCAGATAATTATTCAATATCCGTTCTTTGTAGGAAACAAATTAACTCTAAAGGTTCTTTCAGGGAAACAGAAAAATGTGCATTTTTTCAAGATCATACAAATTGGGTCAAACATTACAAGTGCTGCCAACTTTTGATTCAACACCTGAATTGTTACATTCGCAGACTTGTTTTGCCAACTCAAATTTCAGTTCTTTCATTTCTAGTTGTTCTGCAAAACTATGTGTTGATACGAGCCAACCCATCCTTCATCACATGGTGCGTGTTACTGTCCAACGTGGATATGCATCTAGTCCTTTTGGTAGAATTTGGCAGAGGGTCGAAATTGTTTGACAGGTTCACATCTGCTTTACGGAAACGGAAAATTGTAAAGAGAGGGAAAGCCGAGAAACGGGATCTAATGAGTTTAACTCAGATTCGACTTGGTATTGGATCCACCCGATTCTTAGACATGGAGTCAAGTACGATTTTATTTCGTGCTATTCAGGACTACACAATTTCACTTTTACTCGCATTTGAGTAATTCAACAGAACATGCAAAAAGTCGTCTAATATAACAAGTTTATATAAGAATGTGCGAACATACACGTTTTTCCGACTTAATAATGTTCAAAATATTGCATTGAATAGACATTAATTTGTCTCTGCCGCGGTTTGCTTTTCAGGTCTTCAATGGCAACTCTTTGCTCTTATCTTGATCACATTACGAAAGTTGAATATGCTATTAAACTAGTTTATTGCCATTCAGCTGGTCCATACTTTTTAAATGACTAAGCTACAACGGTGTTATTTTGTAAAACTACTTCTGGCGAAATGAGTAATTGATTGACGAATTGAATCATTTTCCACAACGATTATCGCAACCACCGCCACACCACCCACAACTACACTTTGGTACTGGTAGAAGCTGGATTGGGCTACCTCTGGTTCTTGTTTTATTTATCTGACTGCTACCGGTACATGCCTCGGATATTGGTTCAGTCTAGACACGAAAAATCAAATCAACCTCACTCAACGACAATCTGGGCCGGGTCGGGCCGATCCGTTTCGGCCCTGATTGTCGCCGATCGAGTACACGAAAAAATGACACGGTTTCGCGTTACCGGAGTGCTTTGGAATTTGTGATTTGTAGTTATTTACAGTATGTCTTAAGTTTATTAATTATCAGGATATGGTTGCTACGTCTATCCTGATGTTCTGCGTACCCGCTTCTCGGACCATTGCCGGCATGTATAAGTAAAATCATAACTCGTCAGCGAAGGTCAAAAGTGCTACCATGTATTTCAGTGACCATCGTGTTGTATACCACGAAGTTACACCCTGTGCTGTTGTGCAGTTGACAAAATGAATGTTTGGTTTGATGGGAAAACGCATGAAGGAATTGTAACCAAGCTATAGGAGTGCGGAAGACAAGTGATTTTGGGGTTGTTATATTGGCAATGGACTGTGGTAAAGGTGTGGACGGAGTGGAAGGATGTGAGTGATAGTGATGTGTAAGTTCACAGGCGAATGCCTGGAACTATGAATGTGTGGAATAACAGGCGATTGACCAGACAGTCCATCCTGAACAGTTCAGTTGACCAGAAGTCCCGTTTGAGTCGTCGAGAGTACCGGAAGTCCAGCTTGGGATCTTGACCGGTCCGGAAGCCTTGAGTAGTTGCGAGGACCATAGGTCCAGATCGAGTCTTGAGATTATATTGTACAGTGCGTATTTTTCCTCTCAGACTACTTTTGGGTGAGGTTGAAACTCATCTATGTGCGGGTTGCGCGGAAAAATTCTGCAGTGTATGAGCGGAATCAGAAAGTCACAGCTGACCGGTGATTTTTCAGTTTGACGTTTTCCTTCTTCAAACAAAATCGACTAAATTTTTCAAAATCGAATGAAAAACGAAGTCATCGTTTCTGGAATGGCGATTCCAAGGCGGCTAACATCGGATGAGAGGAAATGGATAATTCTTAAACCTTTAGACAATTCGTATCCGGTAAGATAGTGAAAGTTAAAGTGAAGTGGAGTGGATATCATTTGAAAATCTGTTTCAAATATTTAAAAACATTGTTTGAGAATTTTAAAGTTTTCTTGCAATTTCGATTTTGTTTGTTTTGATTTTCTCGAAATTTTGTAATATTCTCGGAAAATAGGCAATATTACTAATTTAATTGCACCGACGTTAACTTAAATTTAGTTAAGTTTACGAGGCGCCAATTTCCAACTAGTCTGAGAGATAAAGAACGCCCTGTATGTGTTGTTCCCACCGCAGCCACCCGTGCGTAAAAGTAAATACAGGAAAGTGAAGATAAACGTTACGTGCACTCAAGCCTTAGATAGCTAAAAAATCAGTCACAAATAAAACTGTCCTTTAAGTCCTTGCCATCGGGCAATGTTCCTAAGATCGCAGCAACACTTCCGCGCTGAACATTAATACTCATTATTTTCAAAAGAATAGCAGCATCTTTGTTCTCGCCAGTCACAGTATCTACCCTCTGCCCAATCGTTTTTACTCGGCGAAGTTCTTCCTTCGCCCAAATACCTGATGTCTCCATAGCAACTGGGATACAAATAAAACGATCTTGAAGAAAACCGTACCTTCTCATTTTCTTCTCCGTGGTTTCTGCCACAGCATGTCCTGGATGAATAGATTATATTTGAATTGGGATTGAGATTGAGATTTTCCGTACTTCATTTACTTCCAATTAATATGTAGTCTTCTGAGTTGTAGCGATTAATAAGCTTGTCATTATTATTGTCAATTTCTGTTAACTTGTTACGACTTTTCATTCTGTCCTGTGTGAGATATATTGACTTCGGGCAAATCGGGCAATTATTTGTATGCATCATTGTCTGCGTGTGATTGTCAACATTAGATGATAATAGTGGGCGAAGGTCAGGCACACTAGAGGCTAACTATTTAATCTAGCGCCATAGACCTTAGAAGATGGGCGACGGTAACGATTCGCCTTGGTTTTCATTGAAGACAAGATTTTTGAAGATTTCTTTCCGACGCCAGAGTTAACCCTTACGTGAGTACAGACGTGTTTACACGGGCACGTTGACTGCGGCAAAGTTGAGGCGAAAGAATTTGGGGCATACGTGAGAGAAAATTCCATCCGCCAAAATTCGAGACATGGCAATCACTCGAGGACTTTTAACAAAGATCTGATCTGTTAATTTTCAATAGTTTTTCAGCGATATTTCACAACTAGCAAATAACCCGTCCACGGACGGGTGTAGTATCTATTAAAAATATTTAAGTTATTGTTTACGGTAAACGTCCTGTGCAGTTAAAATTCAAAATTAGTGGAACACCCAGTTCCATTTTATAATTTGTCCATGCTTTGAATTAACTGATTCTCTATTACGGAAATCCCAAACACAACGACCTTGACGTCCTCACTAATTGAAACACATTCCTCTCCATTAATGGGAAGTGCGGCTGCTGGTGTCTCAACGACTGATTCAGCCGGCGTCACAGAATCATATTTGGAGCTGCTGCAGGAACTGGTGTATAGTGACGATTGTGATTGACGGAACAGTGGAACTTCCATACAAAGCGGTTTTCATGAATTTATCCCTTTGAGTTGCATTCCTAACCAATCGAGTTGACACACAACTCAGATACTCCATGGAAAGGTTTGCGTTGTTACAGTATGTGGAATTTATTTTTTAGTCAAACGTTAAATTTGACTAAACTCATTTTTCTACACAGAAGCGCTGAAATTTGTCATTCATATCACAAAATATTTTTTAAATATGTACAACAATGTTGTATGTATGTATGTTACGAGTGTGGAAGCAACTGCTACAAAGCAGAGCTCCCAAGCTGACTAAGCCATTTTTGGCCCATTACAACAATGTTACTGAGTATTCAAATTTAACCACTGTGGGGACAGCCCGCAGCGGCCACGGTCTGGATTTAAAATAAATTATTATGTATGCAAACTAACATATTTTTTTTAAATCGTATATTCTGTACTAACATTATACCATAATGCGGTTGCCCTACCTTGGTTGACCTCGTCTAAAAAAGTCTAAAAAAGGTGAGCAGTGCCGAACAAAAATCAGTAACTTTGAAATAGATCAAACTTCGCTAGTTGAGTGAATACAAGCTGCAATGTAAAGTTTAGAAGGACTCCAATGTCCAATCAGCAGTGTGCAAATTACCGCCCAAAATGTCACATGCTTACTGTGAAAACCTTCGACATACAGGGTGTTTTTTATCTCTTAGACTAGTTTGAAATTGGCGCGTCGCTAACTCAAGTAAATATTTGTTGACGTCAGTACAATTAAATACTTTCTAATTTCGCGCTATTCAGCAATTCTGCATTGCATAATTTTCCCGCGCAACCTGAACATAGATGACTCTCAACCTCACCCAAAAGTAGTCTAAGAGATAAAAAAACACCCTGTAGACTTATACGCCAGACGTAAGACACGTACGTACGTTTTAAACTTTTAGGTCGCTCTGTGTGCGAAATCCTCCACTCCCATGAAGAGGTGAAGTCTGACACAAAAATAAGATCTACGTCGTCTGTCTTCGGCGTCAGCCAGATCATACTGTCTAATGGTTGCGTGAATGTTGGAAGAGAACTGAAACTGGACTGTAAGTGTGGAGCATTTGATAGCCAAAACTAGATTAAATCTGTCATATATCATTTGTATCCACGTACAATAATAAAAAATACTAAACAAATAATCGAAATTGGATTGGTACTTTAGATTTGCGCCAGCAATATACTCAAACAATTAAATTTAATTTTGTGCGTTAAAATTTGTCAGCAATATGAATCGAACAGAAAGTGGGACAGATTCAGACTGAGTTGAGTTGGGTCAACACCGACTAGAAGTAAACCACGGGAGCCCTTGGGAGCATCCCATGGGCCAAATGCAGCTGAATTCGGGCCATATTCCCATACATATTTGCTATAGGAAACCACGGGCACCAAACCATGGAAAAACCCAACAAATCCCATGGGCTAATCGTACGTACTTCCCATGGGAGTGATTGGGACTCGCAAAAGAGTATCAACGCGTGCCTCGATTTGAACTCGTTAAAATGTGTATGCTATGAATTTACATTTCTACGGGAAACTACCCTCGCTATCCTGCCTATGCTGAGTTATACAGTGAAAGAACTCTACATCATACTTCAGCTCACATCCATATATGTTGATAGTGGATGGACGTTAGGATCAAGCTTTTATGAGTTTTACAAAAGAATTACAGTAAGTAATACATAGTCAACGGACAAACATATTGGAAATTACGAGTTATACATTTTCCGCAAGTAGTTCAAAGAATGTGTAGAGTCGACTTTTTTATTTAACGAATTGGATCTTTCCCATTTTACTTTATAAATCGAAAATTGATAATTGAAGTCACACTGACTGAGGAGATAGTCTCATCGCTCCAAATTATCTCGGTGATATGTTCGTTTTTGACAGTACAGTCACATTGAGACTCACCCAAATTATATTAAAATATTAAATTTCGCTCTGCTATGCTAGTTTGTCACTTCAGTTTAGAAACATAGATGTATGTCGATTTGCCTCCAAATCGCGTACTGAAATCATTGCAGATTGTCACTTATTACTTCTCGTCAAAAACTTCTGTACTGCAAAAATTGTTTCAAGGAATTCTGTTAATTAATCCCGAATACATAATTTCAGACAGTACCTAAAAACGTTGTCCGATCAAGAGTGCATGAGATATCTATCAATACAACGAACATCCGTAGAGTTTTAAGGAAAATTAAAGTCATATGACTCGGTTGCAAACTCAGAAAAAAAACAATTTTAATATAATATCACTTCCGATGTCCGATGTTTAAAAATATCGGTAAAAAAAACTCCCGTTCCCATCATTACGTTGGGTGGGATTATACGAAATTTTCCTATGGGGTAGAACGCCCATAGAAAAATACTTCACAATTATACGCCCATGGGGATTGAAAAAATATATCCCACAGGAGAATATGTCTAATACCGCCATGGGAGGCAATTTGTTGTATTCCTATTGGAGAGTTATTCCTTAAATTCTACCATGGGATAATGTGTTTTACATTGCCGTGGTAAAACAATGTACATGGTTTTTACCACGGGATGCGATGCATAGTATCCTATGAGAGATTTTAACAATTTTGACTATGTAGGTTATCCCTTTGGAGGAATTGCTTGGAACACTATGGTTTGAAAAATGGCCTAAAGGTTCTCATGGTCTCCCAAAGGAAACCAAGTAAAACTTTTATAAGGGAACCTCACCCTCCGAGTCCTTCAAGATCTCTGCGTAATTTCGGTCTCTGAATGTGAATGGAGTTTTGAGAGGTTATGCAAAAAGTGTGAAATAAATTTTGGCACACACTGCCAAGCCTTCCTCTACTTCTTGAATGAATGGTTTAGCATTTCTCAATTTCCGAATGTGTTCCCACTTAAGTTCGTAAAAAATGAAGGATTACGGTTCAGTCAGACGGCGTTTCAATCTGTTCGAGTCTTCCACGCTTTTTTCTGCTTCCATTTCGGATTTTGTGGGAAGTGGAATTTCTCCTCGGAGGTTTGGATTGAATTGGATTGGATTCTCTACTTACGTGTTTTTTCCAAATGCATTCACACATACAATCAATCACATACATTCGCTCGTTCAGGGTCTCACGATGGTAACACAAAAAATCTTTTCGAAAATTATATGGGTAACTATAATGAGGTAACTAAAATGAGGTTCATAAATTGATGTCAGAATTTAATTGATCAAATTATTTTAAGGGTTCCGGACAAGGTACCCTTAATTTGGGCTTTTGATTTTTAGAATTTAGTCACGATAAATTACTTGTACAAAATATAATGACGTCACAATCAAATTCCTGCCAATCACAGTTACGACTGAATGGTCCCTGACCGCTTCCATGGCTTAAATTTGTTTTATATTACAGCATTCTTGTGGGACGGATATTGCTTGCTTCTCAAAGCCATGCAAACTTGGCTAAACCTGTGCAGAATTTGATTAAATATTTTTCTCATGTATTTTCTAACGCGTGAAATCATCATTGTCTCCCCACCTGATGGCCCACCTCCAATCAGAAGAACAACACGTGTGCTCTGCTATAATCTACATGTGCATCACTTTTCCTTTGAAAGTATATTTTATTGGCTTAGCATTTGATGAGTATCTCGCTTTGTTTCGAATTCTAAACAAAAATTGCACGTCTTAAAATTGTCATTAATTTGCAAATTACCCTGAGCAAATTAAGACAGAGTCGAATACAAAACTCCTATTCTCTGAAGGATTCTTTGTATTTTCGACCGATTCATCCATTTTTACTTTGACTCAAAATCTTGGGTGATCCGCTTCACACTTGTTACCATTCTGTTAATCAGATATTAACAAATAAACAAAGAAAACTTAATTATTAGTTGCCTAAAATTATACGTACAGTGTTTCAGACTAATACCTGGATATGACTCCTGAACTGGACCGTACAACACAAACCAAAAGGAAGTCAGTGTAAAGGGTGGCTCGTAGACATGTGCGACCCAGGGATCACCGCGCTTGAAAATTCAAACTACGTAGCGGCGATGGCGAGCGCTTAAGTGTATAACGGCTTGAAAGGAAAAGAAAAGCGGGCTTCTTGTTGCATAACGTGCCCAAACTGAATTTTTTTAAATCTGACGATGACACCTTTTCGCAATAATTTATGCGATTTCTAAAATATTGGTGGACCGGTTTTGAAAAAGTTGATTTTTTGCTGGCAATGCATTCTGGTCAGAATAGCCAGTTCTACCAATGCTCATATTTTATTTCTTTTTATAACTCGTGTTTATTTTTTGGTTCACATTTGATATTGGTTGATCGGCCTCAATTCGAGTCTGCAACCTTGTTATACGTTTAGTATTCAATATGATATGTGCGAGGTACACCCTATTGAACTCGGGTCGTATAATAATTTATCATACCAAAGGCTTTATCGCACGACTGACTTTTGTATTATTTAATTGGTTATATAGATGTGGTATTAAATACCCTTCGTGTTCAGAGTCATTACGTCCAGTTCTTACCCTTTTGGAAATTTTTGGTTAGTGTCCGAATGACTAGGAATCGTGAAAATCAATAATATTCCGTCGAGGAACATCCGATACCTTGTAATACGTAACCACAATTCTTCAGTCATCAGCAGGTTTCCCTCTCATTTGGTGTTTAACAAAAAATATAGTCTCGACATTGGCATTATGAACCTGTAGACCACTTGAATGATATTTGTATAAACACTGGATTGTATAAAGTTACGCATTCCGCGAAAGTCCTAGCGTCCTCCAGGATAAAATATATTTATTTGATACCGTAGATCTTATACCATGGAACTGAAGCACGCTCAATCAAAATTCATCAACTTTGCTTTTGCTGTTGGAACTTGCTCGTTTTACATGGATGAAGAACATATTGTACGCCGAACTACCTCGAAATTTCACATTATTCGCTTCTACCTTACCAGTTTTGTGCTGCTGTCAACTAACACCGCAGTATTCATTGGTGTTGCCCACAGCTTGGTAACCGACAGGCTTCTCTTGACACGAGGTCCGGACGTTCCAGCGGTGATAATTGGCATTTGGGTATTCCATACATCATTAGTTCACCTCGAGACAATGCTCTCAAGTTCAGCCATCATCAGTATGTTCAATCAGTACAACGAGTACCTCCAGCTATTCGGAGGTACCCTATTTATAAATTCTTGCACCGTGCAGACTATCATATACGTAGCTATAATAATTATCATTTCTACTGCTTTCAAATCCAGGTATTCCAAATGTAAACAAATTCAAAAGATGGTACGGACCACTGGCTACTGCATTCTACTTCTGTTGTTTATCCACTTCCACGCTTTTCACGTGCGCGGGTATTTGGAAGTGCGAGTTCCACTTCTGGTCGCAAATCCTGCCGATTTGCAATGCACTGCAAGGACACCAATATCATGAAGTTCGGTTTATTCTCAATTATGTAGTCCAGCCTTGGACTACATTTTGTAATTTTGCACTGATGTCCCCATACTTGGCACTGTTGCTCTCTATACTTCTCCCGGGTTGGGATCTGGCGACGGCATTGGAGTAAGATGATTATTCAGTACCCATTGTTTGTAAGAACAAAAGTAACTGGAAACTTTCTTTCAGGGAAACAGAAAAATGTGCATTTTTCCAAGATCATACAAATTGGATCAAGCATTACAAGTGCTGCCAACTTATGATTCAACACATGAACTATTATAGTCGCAGACTTGTTTTGCCTGCTCAAATTTCAGTTCTTTCATTTCTAGCTGTTCTGCAAAACTTTGTGTTGATACGAGCCGACACATCCATCATCACATCTTGCGTGTTTTTGTCCAACGTGGATACGTATCTAGTTATTTGGGTAGAATTTGGCAGAGGGTCGAAATTGTTTGAAAAGTTTGCATTTGCTTTACGGAAACGGAAAATTGTAAAAATGAGGAAAGCTGAGAGAAGGGATCTGATGAGTTTGGCTCCGATTCGTCTTGGCATTGGATCCACCCGATTCTTAGACATGGAGTCAAGTACCATTTTATATGGTGCTATTCAGGACTACACGATTTCACTCCTACTCGCATTGGAGTAACTCGACAGAACATTCAAAAAAAAATTCCAACGGTACAAGTTTACATTAAAATGTGAGAACATAACTTATTTATCCGTTTGAAATATTGCATTGGGTAAACATTAATTTGTCTAGCTGTGGTTGCTTTTCATATCTTCGTTGGCTACTGTTTGCACATATTTTGATCACATCACGAAAAAGAAAATGTTTAATATACGAGTGCCATTTCCGAAACATCAAACTCAAGTAGTCATGCTTTCCCTCTAGAGTGCTAGAGTCAGAGAGCTCGAACACTGAATATTATTAAATTAGTTTATTGTCATTCCGCTAGAACGGCAAATACTTTTATTGACTACGTTACGACGATGTAATATTATAGCAAAACCATTTCTGGTGAAATGAGTAATTGCTTACGAATTGAATCATTTTCCACAATCATGACAGCAACAACCACCACACCAAGCAGAACTACAATTTTGGTACCGGTTCTTCCAAGTATAAAAATTGTTGGGCTGGGCTACCTCTGGTTCTGGTTTCATCTCTCCGTCTACCGTCGCGCCGTTACATTATTCCGATACTGCTCCAGTTTGGAGGTGGCGAATTGCCGGCCCGGCCCAGCCCTGTTTCTCTGAAGGATTCTTTGTATTTTGAAACCAGACGTTTAATTTTGACCCTGACTAAAAATCCTGGGTAACCCGCTTCACACCTGTTACCATGCTATGCATCTGAGTCAATCAAAAATTAAAAGAATAGACGATTTATTTTTAATTTCTATTTACCAAAAATTATTCAGTGTCTCAGACTAATGCCTGGATATGACTCCTCAACTGGTTGACCTTCATCATGGTATATATTTTCAAGTAATTGGATACATCTCTTCTTCACATGTACGTGCATTCTGTTTCATAGTGATCTGGTGAGAATTCAGTCTACGAAACGCATCAGTCGTTATCTCAGTTTTCCAGTAATGTTATACTTTGAAGTGCTCTCAATCTATTATGGACTGTAATTTTGACGGCAGGCATACTTTCACTCGCAGTCATTTCAATTCTTGCGCATAAAATTGCTAGTGCGCTTGAAAACAAAGATACGTAAAATACTTTACGTTAAAACCGGTTTTCCTATGTAAAACACGTACGATGCTCAGGTGTGATGATCGAAGCGGTGTTGCAATTCAGTTGACATTACAGTGAAAGTGAAAGTCTTTACGTACTATCTGAACCACCGTATTTTGTCAATATTTTATTAGTCCGTGGACGCAGTCCCATAGATGGTTTATAAAATCATCCACGTCTATTTGTCTGTCTGTAAGTCCGTCAGTCAGTCACACGCGCCTCTCTGCTATCACATCTCTCACACCAAAACCACCGTGCATCAAGTATAGAACACATTCGGCAGCACCTCAAAATCCTATATTACTCAGACCTCTCACGTCACACTGCCGCCTTCTGTTTTTCGTTATTTCATATGCATAAAGACTTGCAGCACAAGGCATGGTTTTCACGCGCAGCATTTCGGACAGCGTTTATATTCCAATCAATGCAAGTCATACTGTCCACCTGACTGCCTTGGGCTGCGCGGAACTACAGCTAGTCGGGCATTTTCGTAGCATTATGCGGCGATCCCAATCACTTAACGTTGTGGTAATCCTCATCTCTTAACGTTATGTGATCATTCCCATCTCTTAACGTTATGTAGTCATCCACATCTTTTAGTGTTGTGGTAATCCCCATCTCTTAACGATGCGTAGTCATCCACATCTCTTAACGTTATGTGCCCATCAAAATCTTTTAAGGTTGTGGTAATCCCAATCTCTTAACGTTATGTGGTCATCCCCAACTCTTAACGTTATGTAGTCATCCACATCTCCTTACGTTATCTGCTCCCAATCTCTTGACGTTATGTGGTCATCCCATCTACTAACGTCATGTGGTCATCCGCATTGTTTTGGAGGTGGTACCCCAAATGTAAAAAAATGGTCGCACCGCGGTTGGCGCCTTTCTCAAAATGTAAAAAATGTTTGGATTCCACAGAACCCAATTGTAAAATGTTCAAACCCGGAGATCCGAAATGTAGAAAAGTTTGGACCAGCGCTGGCTGTATTCTGAATAGGAACGACTCTCTCAAGTTACTTAACTGTAATGAGGAAATGTGAGATCTATCTGTCTAAATGCATATAAAAAGCACTTATGGTTTTCTAATTGATTCTTAACTTGGTCGACGATGCTCCCATAGACTATGAGCCAAGTGGAATGAAAAGTGCTTAAACCGAGAAATATATTTTCTGGCTTCTTGCGATTGCCTTTTATTATGACACTAAAATTGACTCTGTACAATATGAGACAACACAGAAGACATAGCTGAGTTTGATCTCCGAGTGACAAGCTCGGCAGTCTTTAACTCTGAGTAAACGACTTGGGCTGACAAGCATATTACTTGTTCTCGGCTCGCACAGTCAGGAACTGAAACATATATTTACAAACAGAAAAGTTAAGAACTTAAGGTCCACCTCCTAGCCCTGACCCTTTGGCCTATAATCATTCAAGCTAGAGTCATGCCAGTCCAGCATTCCGCCGGTTCATAGAAAGAAAGGAACAGGAAAGGACTGGCACAGCCCTGGAATCTTACATTTACAACCGTTATTTCAAACCACAAATGATTAGAAACTGAATAACAGCTCAAAAGAATGTCGTCAGCAGGATGCGAATATACGACTAATAAAGTATTAGAATGTTATTTGTTGAATGCGGTTATACGACTAATATATGTGTAACATTCCATGAATAGCGTGTGAGTATACGACTATTAATGAATAGAATTCTAATCTGATGAATTTCTAGACTTTAAGTTGAATGTGGCAAACTGATCTGTCCAACTAACTTCCCAGCATTTTTGCAAAATGCGAACACGCATATATTCCCATTATGTGGTCACCCCATCCATTAACGTTAATATGTCATTTCAACCATTCCAATATAAGCACTCGATACACCTTTCAACAACTTCCATTTGTTCATTATCTATGGATATAAATGAAATAGGAATGGATGCAATAAAAATTTCTATGAATAAAAGTTGAATTCAGGCACCCGAACCATCACCATTTGCTCAAAGTTTGGATTCTAATTGGTATCTCGCTGTTGCAGTCTGAGTATTTCACTATTTTTAAAAAAACATTTCAAATTAATAATTTAAGTTTTTTTTTAAATAAGCTAAATTATCATTGCACTTACCAGTCTTTTTGAGGTTCGCGTTCACCATGACGGTCTTGCACCATACACAGAATCTGTCATGTCGATTGTGCATTTACGGTAGACTTTTTTGTCATTCCCATCTTCCTGTCGCCAGGCAGGGAATCCCCTATTCCCTCTTTATGCATCTGAATTTTAAAAGAAGAAACGCAATTAACAGAAAGAGACAGGTTGAGGATTATTCTTGCGGGTGAGGTCTAGGTGGAACAAAAATAATTAGGAAAAAAGAATAACCAGAAAGACGACGGCTTGAGGTGACGATGGATCAGACACGGCAGACTTGGCGATCGCAGACATGAAAACGAAAGCTGCCTAAGACGAGGCGGGCTATGGAGAAAAATAATTGAATCTGGAATTGAGAACGCATACACAATTCCTCACTCAAAAGAATTGTTAATTTAAAAAAGAAAATTGAGCAGCCGTGTCTGTGACTCCGACTCTGTGGCAGTGACCCCTTCACTCTGGCTCTGACTATGTGACTGTAGTAATGGACCCTTGAGTCTGACTCAGTGACTGTATTGGTGACAGCCACAGTGAATTACTTTCGCGGCTGAGGAAGCTCGGACATCGACTAGGAAGTGTGTGTCAGAACGGATGGGAGCGAACGAACCCTATCTCACTGCCTAGAACTAAATAGAATACTTCGCCTGACTCACGCTCACATCGTGCTTGTCATAGTCATTCACTTTCTATTTGGTTTAGAGGATTTCTCTCTAAAGTCTGCGGGAAAGCCCTACCAGCTTGCAGACATCTTTATAATTTTTGAGTCATAGGTAGACCCAACCCTGTTGACGAATTCAGTCATACCCACAATGCTAACCAGTATCTAAAATGTGTTATCGCCGATCAATTGAGTAGAAAGGACACTCGCACGCTATTCCGCACCACCTGGACTCCTCACAACCACTTACGACCCCCGTAACTATGGGGGAGGGTGTGGTTGATCAATAACACCCAGCCATGTATTCCGAAATTCAAAAGTTTACCCTATTTCTTACGTGTTAACTATTTTTCATTATTTGTAAACACTATAAAAACGACCCAAAGGCTCCTTGGAGTTCCTCAGAACTCAGGGGTACAAAAAACAATGGCTGATCCGTGGCATATGTTTCGCTCAATCCCTCATTACCCATCTATTAAACATTTCAACGCAATTATTTTGTACAATTAAAAACCATTTGTCTTACACTGATATATATGAACAACATAATACGATTTAATATTTTTGCGTGCATGTTCTTATTGTCAATATTATACTGTAATTGAAATGCTTGTATACCAAAATTGGAAGCCAAGACAACAAAAAGTTAAGTGCTTACATATTATTCTGTCGTTAGAAGAACTCAAGGACCATAGCAAAATGCGAACCATTAATAAATGTTTGTTAAAAAGTGAACTGGTTTGATGAACTCGCATACGCAAATTTATTATCAATTGGATAACATGATTTCAGAATTTTAGTTAATAGCAAGATGGATTTTTTTATCCTTCCTGTTTACGCAATGTTGACTGGAATAACCAAGCAGATTTCGTGGACGTAGTTTTGGTAAACTTTCAATCGGAATTCTTGAGCCTGTGAAATCAAAATAAATAGGTCAACAAATGTTTACAATGTTAACTTAGATTTTAGAAATACCAATATTAATTGAAGAAGTAGAATTTCAACTCACCCCAGTATTAACTCCTGATGGAACTTGTAGGTTGTATCTGAACGTATACACTTGCCCAGCTTGTAGATTGCCTTCTGCGGGAACATCATTCGCGACAACATTACGATTTGTGCCTTGAAGGAAAATTGCGCCCATGGACATGCAGCAGTGCATGTCACGCGATCGGAAGTCAACTTCGAGACTGTAGGTTTGACCTCGGGAGAGACTACACGGAGCACTCGTGCACCCTTGCAGACGAACGTCTTGAAGTCCATCAGCAGTTGAAGCTAAACAATCCAATATAAAAATGAGTATAAAGAAATCGTAAATTATTTTTTAATTACTTACCACAACCAATTGGATGCGCTCCGTTCAATGCCAATGACCCGATGTTCTTTGGGTGGAATTCTTGAGGAACGATGGACTGTCCATTGGACAATGCAACGATGCATGCCAAAACGACAATCGTTAGTTTGAGCATTTTAATTTTTAATGTGTGTACGATTGAACAGTCGTAACGCAATTTCTGAGCTGGACTGATTTAGTTCTTTGCAGAGTTTGTCAATTTATACACAAATATCAGGAGACGTAGAATTATAAATGTCACGCGGAGGATCTGAGGTGCACGCGTGGCAAATCAATTATCAGGTGTCGCAACAAATCAAGTGGCAGGTGTTGGTAAATTCTAAATGTATTTCATAAATTTCAAGTCTGAGTAGTTACTACTTGACCACATACATACATACTATTTCATTTTTGATCTGAAATCGGGGAGGATGTTTAGTGTGATTACCAAGTCAAATGTACACATAATATTTACAAAGCTCTTGAAATTGGAATTTTTATTTCATTGATTGACGGTGATTGATCGAGTGAGTGGTCAAAAACACACACGTCAGGCGCGTGGAAATCATGCGATTTAAAAGTGTAGTCTGCTGTATGCTGTGGTAGATAGGTATAAATACGAAATGAAATTTAAATCATAGCTTCAGAGTAGACTTCGGTTCAAAAGTGAGCACAACTTGAGTTTTTCATTTGTCAAAAATGGCAGACATTAAATTAGTGGCGTGTGTTCTCCTCATGTTTGGACTCAGCACTATTAGTCCCATTGAGGGACATGGGAAAATGACGAATCCACCAGGTCGAAATGCTCTGTGGAGATATCCAGAGTATGCTTGGGCAAATCCAACCCATGACCCTGATGATGATGAACTCGTTTGTGGTGGAACACAGGTAATCATTTATAGCGCCAATTTATTAATTTAGTTTCATAATTAATTTTTTGAACTGTGTTTATTAACAGACTACCACCGATTACATTGGAAAGTGTGGTGTTTGCGGTGACAGTATTTTGGACCCTACCCCTAGGAGACATGAAATCGGAGGAATGCACGAACGTGGAATCATTGTCAGAAATTACAACGCTGGAGAAGTAAGACTTCAAACAAATAATTTACATTTTTTAATATTTCGTTTTTACAATTTATTTTATTTATTTTCTAGACGATTACTGTCGACATTTACAAGCGAGTGGCTCATGGCGGTTGGTTTGAATTCCGTCTGTGTGAGTACAGTCGAACAGGGCAAGAAACTGAAGAATGCTTTAATCAACATCTCCTTCGCTATGCTGATGGGTCTACCAGACAGTGGGCACCGGATAGTCAAGAGGGCGTGTACCGTGTCACTCTACCAGCTGGTGTACGATGTGACCGATGCATTTTGCAATGGCAATGGTTTGGAGAAGGTTCTAATCAGTACTATGCTAACTGTGCGGATATTAAAATTAACTAAGGAAAACTAAATTCCTATTAATCTTGTGTCTGTTATTGTAAAAAATTATTGGAATTAAACTGAAATTAATAAACAAATGAGCAATCAATCATTTAATTCCTTTCATGTCAACATTGATCAGATTATAATTGCGTTCATTTTCACTTTTCTATTTCACAAATGAAATAATACTCATTGATTTTGGGAAGGACTTGCCAGTTTGATCTGAGTGGGCTTCTGTAGAATGCGACTCCATATTCAGAATCAGTTGTGATTGGTTGATTTGGCCCCCAATTCCTATACTCCATTGCCTCCCCAGTTGGTGCCCAAACCCAGCTACGTACGTCAAAGTAATCGTCGTACGTCCCTGAAGTCCAGTAGAAATCTGGAAATACAAAGGACAGTTAATTGTAATAAACCTTGTTGGTAATTGTAAATTATGAATTTATGGAAATATAACCTTCAGTGAGTTCTTCCTTGAGGAAGTCGTTCTCTTGCTCAGTCTCGATTGCCACCAAGTGTCCCTTAGTTGTCCGGCAAAATAAACGTGCGTCTTCCGCATTTCGCTGTATACAATCAAAAATTAACTAAATCTAAATTTCTAAATCCATAATTGGATATTTTATTATTTTACCTTAAAATCGCTGACTTGGTAAACACTGGTCTCCGACTCAATCACTTCCATTGTCCCAATCAACTCTTCAACTCCGGTTTCTGAGAATATAAACAACTCAGTCAATAATTAAGTTTCCAAATTTTAAAAATACATTTGAAGAATTGGAAGGGTTTGTGTACCTGCGCCATCAATCGGATTTGCAGAAACAGAAGCGCCCAAGAAGGTTACCAAAAGGTAGAATGCAATTGAAAACAAGGACTTGGTCATTCTGACTAGAGTGCTCTTGCAGCAAAAGGGTAATGGTATGAGCTATATAGTTAAACGTTGTCGGACTGGTACTTCCTTCAGAATCAACCCGAGTTTATATACCAAACCTTGTGTAAATAATCGTTTCAACTGCAAATTAAAATCCCTTCTGTACACTTTACGACACTTGAACCACTACCTCAAATAGTAATACAATTGAATACAATTACATTGAAGGAATCAAATGTTTTATTTCTAGTCGCATCAGTCATTAACTAAATTTTCTCCAAAAATTTTCATTCGTGTTTACTCAGGTGTCAGTTCATTATATCATGATGAAGTCAATAACAAAATTTTCTCCAGAATTTTTTTTTAATGTTTGCCCAGGTGGCAGTTCATTATGTCATGATTGAAATACATTTCTTGAATGTATTGAAATTGAACTTGACCTCAACAAAATTTTTTGATTTTATTTATTATACATTGAAATGTCAATCGGGTATGACACTGGTGCAGTAATAGTGACGTCTAGTGAGACACTTACGACAATACCGCTTTATGTAAATAAATTTCAGATTTCAAATTTGTACAGCTTGAGGGTCTATTGTGTAGGAGTTACGTACTCATTTGTTATTTATATTGGAATACCGCAAAACTAACCTGATTTCCATTGAGATTACTTTTTCACAGGAAATCATGAGTGCCCTATAGTGCTACAGAATGGAAATCAGTTGAAAATTAATTATTTGCATTTCATCCCGACTTTCATCAGACTATTGAATATGTTCCTGTAAGTAAGGAATCGGCTCATACAACATTTCATATTGCCCACAATAAATGAAGTTTCTGGATTCTACACTTGCAGGTCTAAAGAAATCAGTTTTAGACATACTATATGGAAAGCATTTCACCTATAAATACCCGAAAGCGAGGTAATCAGAATCATCACTTCATCAAACTGTCGAATCTTCATCCGATTCCCAAGTTTTTAATACCAGTCGAATTAAAATGGTGAAACCAACACGAGCCGCCGTCCTTTTCACTTTAATAATTACAAATCTTCTGATTTTCAGTCCCGTATATGCTTCAGGTAATGTTATTTAACTTTCATGTTCATGTACTTCTAGCGCTTTAACTAAGTTTCTTTCCTGATTCTTGTCTCAGAAGTCGAGGATGACCAGCCCATAGGGACAATGAAAGTGATTGAATCTGAGACCAGTGTGTACCATGTCAGCGATTTTAAGGTAACAAGATTTTTTGCAAAACAGAGTGCATGACAGTGCAGACTTTACAATTCAAATTTTGATCGCAGCAAAATTTGGAAGGTGCACGTTTATTTTGCTCCAAATCAACGGAGGGCTATTTGGTAGCAATCGAGACGGACGAAGAGAACAAGTTTCTTCAGGATCAACTCACCGAAGGTACGTTTTTCACTAAATTGTGTTGTTCAATTTTTCTAATATTTTCATTACAATTGCAGACTTTTATTGGACTTCGGGAATGTACGATGATTACTTCGACATACGCAGTTGGGTGTGGGCATCAACTGGAGAGACCATCAACTACCCAAATTGGGGACCAAACCAACCCATAACGACAGATCCAGCCTACATGGTAGCATTCTACAGGAGTCCAATCAGATCAAATTTCCAAGTTCTTCCCAAAGTTGATGGGTACCATTTCATTTGTGAGGTATTCCAAGAAAGATACATAATATAAGTATTATGTTTATTATATTGATTGGTTTCTAAAAGGGATTATTTAATATCTCCAGATACCAAAGAATGCTCCTGTCCCATGTCCTCAACGAAACCATTTAGTTATTGCCTTGGACGGATCAAGTAGTATTGACCCTCAAAATTTCACCCTCGCTAAAGATTTTGTGGCTCTGTTGGCCACCGCCTTTGGACCACCGTCAAGAATCAGCTTCATCGTTTACTCGTCAACTTCAGACACAATTTTCAATTTGTCCAACGGACTCAACCCATCTCAAATTCAGGACGCCATTCTAACTGCAACACAGCCAAGATCTACCACTGCCACCCATTTGGGTATTGATGCCGCCGTGGCTGACCTAGTTAGATATTCCAGTGGTGAACCCATGAAGTTGGTTGTTTTCACTGATGGTCAATCAAATAGTCCTGCTCAAACCACAGCTTCTGCAAATAGAGCAAAGGCTTCAGGAGTTATCGCATTCAGTGTTGGCATTGACAAGTTTGATCGCTCGGAATTAATTTCAATTGCTGGGGGTGTCGAGGGACATATGTTTACAACGGACACCTTCAACTCCTTGATTGAATTGATTAGGCCATTGAGTATCAAAGTATGTCAAGCTTAGAAGCTTGGAAAGTAAGATTGAGATCACTAATTCGACAATTAATTCTATCAAACAATTCTAACAAATTGGGGAAGTAAAACTTGTTGTCGTATATCTTCACGTGGAGTTTGTGTTTGATTTAAATCTACCGCTGGTTTTGGAAACATAAAACCAACATTTTCAATACAAAGCAACTCTGAACGTAGACTCATTTCTACTATTTTAATGACTTATTTATTACTTCGTTTTCATTTTTATTTATTTTATTATTAGACGAGCAGTAATTACCCGGATCTCTGGATCAGTTTGATTTTCTAGTTGGCCCTTTAAGTTTAAGAAATATAGATCAGTTTAAGAAATATAAATTACAACTATCGCACTAATTTTCTCTTGGAACAAAATCTGAAAAACTGATTGTTGCTTACTGCGAATACAGAAACCTATAGTTTGTGAAAATCGGTTTTGCGTTCAAAGAATCCGATCCACCTTAAGTTGACTACAAGACAGTGCATCCACTTTAGACCCGATACGCATGGCACACTTTCGATCTAATATCGAACATGTTTCCCAATATCGCAATATCGATATTGCGATATTGGAGCACAACGGGACTCTCGATATCGCCCTGAGGCGTTACAGCTGATATCACGATATCGATATTGCGATATTAAGAGGCACGGAGGCTGTCGACATCTTCAGAGGGGTTGAACCAATATCGCGATATCCATATTTTCGATATTAGAGTGTCGAAAGTCTCGCTATATCAATATTATTTTTTCAGCTATGTATCTTAACATAATAATTATTATGAACTTGTACAACTGTGTACTCCACTTTTGAAATAAACTTTTTATTCACGTTTAACTATAGGCTACACAAAAATTTCTCGAATAAGTCACACTACGACATCAAATCATCTGGGGTTCTGGTTCAATTTCAATTTTGAAAAGTAGCCTCAATGGATGAAATTTTTGACTATGAGTATACGATTGACTGCGAGACTGTGACTGTCAGTGAGTTTGCGTAGCAGAACAATAGCTTTGAGTGATTTGATGAGAGTTAAACTTTCCACACAAAACTATTTTGAGAACGACCACTCTTGTCATAACTCAATGGTCATGCTCAATAGTAGTTTACTTTTTACGATATTAACATCGTAATAATAATATTTCCCATATCGAAATTCTTCGATATCGAGACTCTCGACTGGGTTCACCAATCCCAACATCGCGAGTATCGCTTTCGCCTTTGTATTAACTAATATTGAGCTCGATATTTCGGTATCGATATCTATGAATTTCAGTATCAACGAGGTCGAGACTCTCAATTTTCGTAAGTCTCGCGATACTGATTGTCAATATTGGATGCCCTGTTCCACAATTTTACCTTAATATACTCGAAACACATAATTCCGGGAGTAGGCATAGCACTTTGGTAGACGATTGAAGCTAAACAAGTGTGTTTGTATGTACAGGGTGTCTAATATGTATTGTTGAACCCTACATCAGTAACCACAATAGGCACAGCACATTGAATACATCGCTGGAAAGGTTAGCTCAAATGGGATCTCTGACATATCATTTATGGTAGCGGGCTGTGTTCGCGCAGCACGCGCAGGAAGTAAAAAAAATATGGGGTTTTTGCCATTTTTCACCCGCTTTTTCACGATCTTCCGTCTGAATTGCCGTAAAAACTCCAAAAAATCGAAAAACGACCTTCACCACCGCATCCCCTAGTGCCTTCTGAAAATTTTGAGCCATGGTTCGACAATTTCTGAGCAAGTCGATTTTGTCTCAAAATTTCATATTTTCTGAAAACACCCAAAAATGAGATTTTGAGACAAAATCGACTTGCTCAGACATCGTCGAACCACGTCTCAAAATTTCCAGAAAGCACTTGGAAATGCGAAGCTGAAGTTCGTTTTCTGAATTTTTTAAGTTTTTAAGGCTATTCAGTAGGACGAACGTGAAAAGCGGCTGTAAAACGGCGAAAACCGTTTTTTTTTCTTCCAGCGTGTGCTGCGCGCGAACGCGGCGCGCTACTGCGCTGCAGTGATATGTCAGAGATCCCACTTGAGCTAATTTTTCCTACGATGTATAGGGTGTGTCTATGCATATAATAACCCCGTACTTCATTGGTTGTGTTGAACTCATTCCACATATACCTGCTGAGTAATTGCTTCGGACCTGGCCGTCTCAATTTAGTATTTAACGTATCTGTTAAGGAATCCCTACAACATAATTTGATTCGAAAAGAAAGTGCAGTTCTTGAAACACGGGCGGCTGATTTTAAATTCTCTTTAAATGACGAATGCTATAAATAAGGCGATATAAGGTTAATAAGACAGTCAAGGAATGTACTTCTATGTTCGACTACGTTGAAATATCACTCTAATAAAAAACAAGCAAACAAAAATTGGTGACAGACCACAAACATGCGAATGAGATTGTCATATTTTCTTGTGAACAGATTGAGCTTAAAGTAAAGTATGGTTACAATAACGCCATACAATTGCCCACAATGGCATAAACACGGATCTTGAACTTTGACGGATTCCCGGATATACCACTTAAGATTTTTTTTATTCTTCCGAATAACAACATTAATTTTGATTTCAACTTGACCAATGCTCTTTACATTCACTCGCAAACTTAATAATATACTCCTTTTTTGGTTGATTCAGTTCCAGTTCGTTTAGCTTCAAGCGCTTCATACATGTGTAAGTACAGTGAGGAGCAAAAGTCTCGGGACACCACGACGTGCACCAAAGAGAAATTTCGACCGTCCCCTGAGCGGGAAATTCATGAACAAGGGAACCACACCGATTGTAAATTAGACTTCGAAGTCGGACTCACTTATACTTGCGAATGGGCTGACCACCCCAACTTTCGGAGTTCATGCATATTAATATATCAAATCTTGATAACGGTTCGAGGGTGACGGGCTACCTAAGTTTGTGAATGTGGCATGTGGATAACTGAAGTTGAATCTACAGTCTGTGTGGGTACCTTGTCATTTAGTTTCCCGCTCAATCGACAGTCGAAATTTCTCAGTGGAACATATCGGGGTGTCCCGGGACTTCTGCTCCACACTGTATAACACAATTGAGAAGTAATTTATGATATTTTATTTCTCAAAATACTTTTCAAAATATATGTGAGCAATACACTACGCAGTTTGAAAGGAATGAAGCAACAATAAGTTATACATTCTCTAAAGATAATTGGACAATATTCAACTGAAAAACAGTCGCGACTGGGTCACAGCCCGCGATAATTTTCAGCGGTTAGTGTTACTCCTCATGTTGGAGAGATAGGTGTTGGCCATCATGTTCGAGAGATGGGGGTTACCCGAAATGTTGGAGAGATGTGTGCGCGGTGTTCGATAGAACGAATTTGTTGGTCATTCGATAGGAAATCCGACTTCAATGAGAACTTGCATACATTTGAGATGTCAAAAATTGATAAAGCTAAAACAAAGTTTTCTAATTGGAGGTGAAAGTACAAGAGTAGGTTATGAAACGTTTCTTTAGGTCAAAGCACAATATTTGTTAACATGAGTAAATCCGTTACCAACATTTACAAGAACTCAAATGATAGTCTTCTATTGTAATTTAATTAGTATTAAATTATAGTCATTAGTAGTTATTAGTAACTGTTTCAAAGCGGTTTTAACTCCGTTACTTCTTACACTCATTTTGAGAAGTAAATTGAGGTGAGCATTAATTAGGTCAAATCAGAAGGAATTAAATTCAATTTGAGATTAATACGTACAATAGGACTAACACGTGGAAATAAAACCCGAAGTAAATTTGAACCATTGCGAGGTTAATTCGAACTAATTATTTAGACAGACTGAAAATTAGCATTGCTCATTCACGCTATAAATAACGAATTCACACACGACTCTAATAGTAGTTCAGAAATTCGAGGGTCCATAAACCGTGCATTATGACCAAGGTAAGTTGTATACACTCAACAACTCCACTTGTATAGTCACTTTTTTATTTTGTCAGTTTGTTCTAATGGTTGCTGTTTTGGCTTGTGCTACCCGTAAGTATTGAATTTCGCTAATACGGTTTCATAATTTATGCAAGCTAGCTACTTCGAAAATTTGTGAATCGATGTTTTTTTTCTTGCAACCTCAGTCGGGGTTGAATGTTGGGCTAGTGGCGCCCTCCGAAAATTCTGTGACGGCGTTGATGCAAAGGAAATTCGAGAAGACCGAAGCATAAATCGATACCAGGAGGGTGGAGATCCAAGGAGTGGAAACAGTTACTTTTGGACGTCAGATGGTGGGAGGTATCAAATTGAACACTTTGATTCTCTGAACACTCAAGAGAATATTATGCAAGAAAGAATTCTTCAAAAGTTGGTTCAGAATGCTGAAGAGTTTGAGCAGTCCATCAGTCTATGTGTGAGTCAATCCACTTCTCCCTACACAGTCAAGATGATTGAAGTCAACAATGAATCAAATGACGTCAATTTGTTCTGGGATTGAAAGTCTATTGAATCCCAGTATGACTAATATACATGATTCACTTATTTAACTTGTATCAAATTGTATAACTCGTGAAGGTCTCCAATAAAGAAATCTATGTACTCCATTCTTCTAAGGGATAATAATTTGGGATCCATGACTTCCCGGAGCAAAATAGTACGTATGCGCGTACTGGCTTTTTGTTGGTTTTACAATTTGTGATTCAAAAACAAGAAGACTCAAAAAAGCGATGACCATTCTCACAATTATATCCGTCTAATGTTTCATGTTTTTGAGAGATGAGATGGGGAGATTCCGAAGGACCCGCCTGGGATCAAGGGCAGTCGGTGCTGATCCCGGTCCAAGACCCGAATCCATGAGTAAATGAAGTCATGCAAATGTACCAGATATTTTATTTGTCATTTAACGTATCTAGTATTGAATATTACCCTTCCAAAATTGTTATTTTGTGTGTTAAATCCCGTCCTAACGAAGAAATTTCGGCGTTTTTGTTAAATATAAACTTTCTGGGAGGCCTGTAGAGGCCCGTCAAAATTAAATACATTTTTTCTACTAGTTTTGGGGGAAGTACTTCCGAAGAAAAAATATTTGAACGAAATTTATTTTTAGCACCTCGGGTAGCATAGATGGGCAAAATACTTGTATTTTGAAAATACAGTATTTTAAATACAGTCAAAATTGTATTTTAAATACAGT
>JAQGCA010000470.1:0-27894 GCA_034698945.1 Protaphorura quadriocellata
TTTTAGCACTAGATTTAGTAAAACTGGTTTGAGTATACACACAAATTCTATGGCATGTTTTCAATTCTTCGGATCCGGATCGGATCCTAAGTAAGATCCGGATCCGACGGATCTCGGATCTTAAAAATCAAGATCCGATCCGGATCCGAATATCGGAATCGGATTGGATCCGGATCCGTTGCGAGCACTATTCCATACTACTAGGTCTACTTTCGCTAGGCCATGCCTTCTTACGAAAATACGCCGGCGGATGTCAATTAATGGAATTCCACACCCAGTGTGAGTTATCAAGTCCGATCTAGCCTAGTCTAGACGACTAAAATATTCCAGACACTTGTCGTGCTAAAGTTGAGTAAAATTCCGTCATCAAATTTACGAATACTGCAGTCATTTTACGATGACAGAAAATTAAAACTTTGAAATGGCTGTCGCATTGCATGTCCAAGAGTGCGAGTGCGAGCTGACTCCACGTTTTCCAATCTAACTCGCATTTAAATTGTGTCATTTAACATTTGCAGGAAGGGAAAAACGTAAAATACGTAGTTGGAAATGAAATGAGGACTCCAATTCCCGACAAGTACTTGAAACTTGACTTTGTGATTGTGAATGTGATTCCATGGAATTGATCTAATAAACTTTTAAAATCAAAACCCTCTGACTTTGCCTTTGCCATTTTCATTCTATTTACATTGGACGAGTAGAGGTAGAAGTGGACTGTCTGACCGACCAACTTCACGTCACTCTCCAGGTAGTACTTGTTCCAATTCTACAAAAAACATGTGTGTGCTGAACTGATATTTCAAGTGATGAAACCAATTAGCACTACTTGACTAAAACTGCGTTGAATGTTAAAACAGACAGTGCTAGCCAAACCATGGTGTTAATTGCTTTTATGCTTCCTCACAAATGAACGACCTTGTCATCCAATCTTTTCACAGGCAGACAGCTCACCGAATTTTACACCTCATTATTTCACCCATATTTTTAAACTATATAGTATAGATGATACTTCGTAAAATTAAGTTTTCAGATTATGTAACAAATTTACCCATACAAATATAAGGAAATCTTGCAGGCGCCACCTTACGAGAGAAAAATAACGAAATACTTGAAAAATATAAATTTATTTTGAAATTTTTCGGGGAGGAGATTTTTTTTGCCGAACAGACTTTTTACCCCTGGCGAAACCGAATCCATTTCACAAGTGCTCCTGTCCTATCCGAAAAGATGTACAAATGTATTTCCCAATTGGCGCCCCATCCGAAATATTCAAGGAAATACAAAATGAAAAACTTCGACACTTTTGAGTAGTAAGACGTCTAACGCAGAAAAGAAAGTTATTCATGCACACCCTCCATTTCAATCTGTTTTGATTGTGGTGAAGACAAACTTTAAACTTTTGACTCGAACATGTCAACAAAAACTTTTTGAATGAAACGCACTCAAGATGATGAATTCGAACTCCCTCTTAGGGAATGCCAATTTCTAAATAGTGACACACCCAAAAGTTTTGACAACAATTGAACATTTCGAACCAAATACAAATAAACAAAAGTAATCAAAAATTTGGCAATGCTCCAAATTCTCTGTTCAATGAAAAGACCAAGTTTTCTAGCTGGAATTTTGTTTCTTCTCGTCGCTCAAAGATTGAAACGATATATGTAAATAACAGACAAGATCCTATCAACAACAGAAAACATTCAACTTTTCGTGATTTTTGGTTAGGAAATTCAAAATGTTGAGTTTCCTTAATTCGAGAACGTGTTTTTTAAAACAAAAACGAAAAAACGGCGAAAAGCGTAAATTATCGTATTTTTTACACTAATTTTTCAAGTTCGATATATCCAGTGGCGTCTACAATTAAAATATCTACAGATCTATATTCTTAGGACACCCTACTTTCCGAAAAGGTCATGATATTTGTGACCCCCTGTCCTTCCAGCTGCAACCATGCCTATTTCGTCCATTTATCGACCGAGACAACTCGTTAGTGAAGAAGCCTTTTCGGAATTGACACAATCAAATCAAAAAATCGTATAGATATCTCCTTACCAAAGTAGTCACTAGTTTAGTAGCACTTCAGTCGGAGTTAGATTGTCAGATGCATGTGACAAGGCTAACTGTCTCATGAATCAATGAGACTTTATGGGTTTTCGTCCCAAGGACAAAATTTACAAGCTAAACACCCCAGGATTCGCTAATCTGCATTTATTCCAATTATGCACACCAAACATTAATATACTTAAGTATGGGTTCACCCTCTCCGTAACATTAATCGATTTTAACAACCACAAAGGTATTAAAACCGTACTGTACAAGTATCATGAATTATTTTATAGATTTTACATCATTTTCGTCTATTTCAGAAACTCCAGCACATTTAGGAAACTTAATTATGGGACCAATTGTCACCAGAATGTGTCTCTCAAAAATGAATATGATATGTGAGTAAAATGCTTCCACAGCTACAATGAAAAAACACCAGGGGTTATTCTTTGGACTTATTATCTAATCTGACTCTTCTGAGTTGTGGGATAGATTTCAGATATCACACATTCCGTGTCATATGATGGTTTATCGTCTATTCTTAAGATGGAGAAATCCCGGTTCAGAATTCATCTCATTTTGACGAATACATACTGCACAATCACCACACTGCACACCCGCTGTTTTTTTAACCATCATTGGGCATCCGCGTGGCCCCCGACCTTCCTACCCCATTGGGGCACTTCACTGCGTATGGAAGGTAAAAACCTCACGGCATAGGAAATGCCGGTAGATCGAATAATATAAATATAGAATGCCCAACATGCTGTATTCTGAGCCATTCCATGACAAAATCTTCAGCGCACTTACTTTTGATGGATTTCCTACTCACCATGGTAATCTGGTAAAGTAAAACGTATGAAGCTTCACAAGCCAAATTGGCAGGAAACCCTTCATCATTTTACTTCCAAAAACCAAAAGTATCCAGTAATATTATCCAGAAAAACAGTTCCACATCGTATGAAAAGCTAATGCCTGCGTAACCGCCAATTTAGTGGGATTACCTGTAAAGTATAATATATCCGAGAAATTCTATACTCTCCGTGCATTTGATGGAACAAAAATATTGCTTCATTTTTCTATAAGTATGACAGCAGAGTATGACAGTAGATTGGGAACTTCCTGGATACCGACAAGGGAAAAGACCGGATCGATTCCCCTCTCTTAACGTCGTTCCCCCCAATTTATTTGCTTGTCTGTTTCCAACCAAGCCGTCTGAAAACACCGCAGACGATAATACAACATATAGAAAGTCAGTGAAAGCCATGTAAGTTAAAACTTTCAAAGAGAAAATCTAAGCCTTCCTGACCAAATTCTTGGTACAAGCAATATATTGTATGAAAGTACAAAAGCTCACAAGGAAACCATTTTTCATGTCAATCAAGAAATCAATGAAAAACCACTGCAAAAATGCCAAGATCAGTCTACCGTGGACAAGCATGATGAAAAATCCTGAACATTTGGGCCTAATCTGATTTAACACGAAAAATAGTTCCCTCATAGACCAAATTCTCCCCTATATTGCACTAAACCGTAACCAAAAACCGAACGGAATGGTATGGACGACCGGAAACACCACACTGGTAACAAAAGCACGGTCCCTGGTCACCAACAACGTCGAACGCCTAATTTAACTCACCTCAAATTATTTGAATGACGAATAAAACCATCTGCTAAAAAACTGGTCTCAATTTTGGCTTTACTTCCTTTGCCTTCTATGCAATGTACACCCACACACTACACAACATGAACTAGCTTTTTGTTTGATTCCTCTCGGGTATTCAGTTCTAGCTCCGAATTCGGATTCATTAATAAAACAAATATACGAAAGCCAAACTAAATAACACAAAAGGACAACTCTAGGGATGGATGCGATATAACACCACCTGCACCGAACACCGAACTATTCCAAATTCAAAACCCCTAGTGCCGATTCCCAGATAATACGAAAATCGGAGGAAGCCAGACAACCCGGCCACTTTCACTGAATAATAAAAGAGAACAATAATTATAGAAGTGGACGTCCAAGCGTAATTATATCCGACGATGATAGACGGGAAAATTGGAAAGTGTGAGACATGCCAACAAGGTGAACGAGCTTTTATAATTTTAATAACACTGATGAGGTAAACAGAAACCAGTAAAATCCAGTACGGTTTCAAGAGTGAAAGGACTTTACCACTTGAGTAATTGTGGTTGGGGGCATTTACCAATTTTCTTTTTCGGACTGGTAACTTGTTGTCTTTAAAATTTGGCGTACGCGAGTTTAAACACATAACTGGTAAGGCCAATTCCGATTGCCAATAAAGCTACGGTGGGTATGAGTCTTACTTGTTGTGGTCGTTATATGAGATAAGTCAGAATTAACCTAAGGAAGTTCATAAGTCAAGTGACCCAGCTGGCATTAGCTGTAGCATTCCTGATGACGCACGGAAAGAAAAATAAACCAAGTCGGAAATCTGTTGTAATGAAATCATTTTATGTAATACAAGTAGCCAATAGTCAAGTCATGTCATGAGTCAATTTCTTCTTGGCAAAATAACCAAGAGGGAATCGGATGTGTACACTACGATACACACGATTCTATTATCAACATGTTGTCTATTTCATTTCTTCTTCCGTAGAAATATTATTGCCTAACTACCTTTAACCTAAATCGGGGACGATTAGGAAATTAGAAACAGTAAAACACTGACTGACGTCCGGTGAAGGGAAATGCAACGTTGGTGCAGTGCAGTGGTACTAAAAAAATAAATTCGTTAGACAAGAGATCATGACACACGACTACGACCAGGAAATTAAATTGAAAAATAACATATGCCTAATTTCGATTTTATCACGCTTGCTTGCACGTAGTCATGTATCCGACCGAAAAGGATTACATAATTTGGAATTTACCCCACGGCAGCGGTAGGTCGCTTGACATTTCCAAGGAAATTACAAATCCTGCCTACAGGAAGGAATTATTTTGACTGCAAATTTTGAGTCTTGTGCTGATCCTCGGAGTCGGAGTCAAAAAATAGTGCAGAGTAGAAGTAGAGTGATGCTTCAATCGGTAAAAATCGCTAGTTTTCAGGTCAAAATATTTCACGGTGATGTTATGATCAGTAAAAATTGACACTTTTCGGGTAAGTTATATTGCACGGTGACGGTGATGCTTCGAAAGGTCAAAATATCCACAAAAATGACGAATTCCATGAGTAATATACAAATATTGACATTTCGTGAATTATGGACAAGTATTGGAATATGGCCAATAGTGGCTAAATATTGATATTCCCGGAGTAATGGCCAGACGGTGATATTGTTCTTCCAATAGTAACATTCAAGTCGAGAATCCGCAAATAACGAGCACGTATTGATACGATACATTGCCAATGATGGCCAAATATTGACATCCTACGAAAAATGGCCAAATATTGATATTCTGCGAAAAATGGCCAACTATTGATATTCTGCGAAAAATTGCCACATATTGACATTTCTCGACTATTGGCCACGCATACTGCGAAAAATGCCTAAATTCCAGAGTAACGGCCAGACCATGATATTGTCGAATATTGGATGGGTAGTACACAAAATATTTTGAAAGCATTATCCGGCCAATCGAACAAATTTCAAATTTTCACCGGCTTCATTTTACAAGTTATACCTAATTAGAATGGTGAATATTTTAATGACTTTAGGACAGATTTTAATTTCCATAGTGCTCCAAAAATGACCAAAAAAGTTTCATACATAGTGGTGGTCGCCTGAGACAGGTTTCCTTGTATTTCTTTCGAGAAACCGGTAAGTGAAAGTAGAAAAAACGGGTGTGGATGGTAATCAATATGAGACAAGAACGCAGGGCCTAGTTCAGCGAGTCGAACACGCCATACCATGCCATGCCTTGGCAATGGGAGACTTTCTCCAAGGATATTACAACTCCGAATACGAGATTACCTAGAGTCTACTCTCTACTGCAATGGATTCTGTACATTAGAACGAAACTAGTGGTAGTGGTAGACTTCTATTCTGGAGAAGAGATCCTAGCTTGCTCCGTTCCGTTCCAGGGAATGAATTAAAGTCTAGACGCATAGCTTTCCCACCATGCATGCTTCCTTCCTTCGTTTTCTACAGATGTCTGCAGGATTCGACCTTAAAGCTCCTCGGGTGGAGTTTATTCCAGGACCAGAAACGATGGGATCGAAAAAAAGACCGCATTTTTGTAGAATAACTCACATTTCCATACGAATTTCATTCAACATTTCTATTTTTCCTAGGATTCTAGTCCAACTATTCAAATCGTTTACTACTAGAACCTACGAACGATACTTTCTCTTTTCCTGGATATCCTCTCTAAATTTGAATGAACTTATGTCAGAAAAGGCTGGGCTCTAGCATTCTGTCAAAAATATACGAATACAATGTCTGCAACAATAAACTTGTCTCCACAAGGTCAGTTCGTTGCAATATATTCAAAATGTTGAAATCCAAATGTTACGAACAATTTCGTTTCTGGAAAAATCATTCAAACTACTATAATACAGTAAGTACACGTTAAGAGGGCCTGAGATTCACATTTTGTTCCAAATATATTAATTCAATTCATTTGTTTACAACAGTTAAGTCTGAAAAATTTGACCAAATAAAATAAGTTTCATCTATCGATCTATCTGTTCCGAATATTAAAATAAAATATTTAGAACAATCCTATATTCGTAATATTCTATCCAAAATTTGAGGAGAGTGATTTGTCCAAAATCCTAGTGAATGGAATCAAGCTCCAAATATTAAAATTCGATGTCTATCCGTTCAAAATTCGAAATAAATGTTTTGTTCCAAAATTGGAGATATTGGCTGACGGAAGCGATACTATTCGAAAACACTTTTAAACGTATGTAGAGATAGTCAAGTGCCACGATTATGTCCGAAATATCGAACAGTTTTTTAAAAATAGTTCGCACATTCGAGTGAGCGAATGTAGTGAATATTCTCCCTAACATCCTTCTGAAAAGTGTATTCAATTTTTAATAGGCTAAGAGACTCGTCTCAAACATCCAATAGAGTCTGGCCGCAGTATCAGTTCGAATATTCAATCCGTTGGCAGAACTAACGTTTTTTCTTCCAATTAAATTCGAAAAGTAGGAAACATCAATTGAGAGTCCAGAACCCCAAATCCTACTGTGATATTCAAATTAGAGTGCCGAAATGACTATTTCTCTGAAAAGTAACTTGGAAAATCGATCGAAATTGAGTCGAATACGATTCAAACAATTCTACAACATATATTGGAACTCGAATGTCGAAAGTGACAAAATACCAAAAATGTGACCTTACCTGATTATTCTCAAAGAATCCAATCGGTTCTCAGAATTTGATTCGATAGTTTGATTGTTAATCCACTTTCCTAAACTTATCCTTGTATATAATGAGCACTTTAAAATGAGCTATAGAAGGAACCAACTGGATTGGATTTGGATCTGTCAACTCGACAGTGTCTCCACCTTCTCAAGTGTCACCAAGTCCTTGAAATCAAATTGAGCTCCGTCCTTAAACTCCAGTGCCGGTCTCATCCTTTAAATTCCTTCACTTGTATTCTTTTCTTCCTTTAGTCTTTAATTACACCACCATAACACAAACAAACATAAAAGACTGTCTTCAAAAAAAAAGAGAAGATTTATTTCTAGACTCCAACTAGAAACTTAAATAGCATCCACCCAGTCGATGTGGATCCGGCGGAGCATTGAGCCAAACTATTATTAAGGTATGACTGAATTTTGCACAGAACAGAACCTTGTACTTGTACTTCAGCTCCCACTCACATAATTTTTTTTAAATAAAAACTGTACTGTACTGTACTTGGCTCTAGTCAGGTTTTCTTCTTCCAGGTTGATTCTTATCCGAAAAAACCGAAAACCGGAGACCAACAATCAACAACCTGGCCAAGCCACACAAAACATGGAATAATATTCCTTGGAACAAACTCAGCTCATTTTTTCCGCTCAAAAATTCTCCCACGACCCTCGCCCTGCTTCTGCCTCTCCTCTCCGGGGCTTAATTAATCCGAACAAGATTTGATTGACTTTTTCCTTGACTTTCTATTCCCGAAAAGTAAAACCCGACTCAGACAAGACGAACCGAGACAGAGTGGTTTTTGGTGGAACTTCCGAGTCCGTCAAAATCGGAAAGAGAGGTCTGAAGGTTTTGGTGGTAGGTAGCTCAAGAGCTAGCCAGTTTTTTTTTCTAGCAGACAAGGGAGCGGCAGTAGGAAAATATTCGGGTTCTTCGGAACAACCTTAAAACCCGGGTTCGGGAAGAAATGGAAGCAAGCGGGTGGATTTCATAGTTTCCTCCCATTTCCCCAGAACCTCGCGTTGTTCCCAAACCTTCCCAAAAACTATCGTAGACATAGACGTACGTAGGTATGTTAGAAAATATTTCAGACTTTACAGAACATTTCACCTAAAATCAATCTGCGCCGACATGCGTTCCGTTGCGCTAAAACTCCAGCAGCCGCAGCCACATTTATATCTACATGCTACAATTTTCCTTCTATTACTACAAAATGCACAGGACAACTCGAGTGCCAACCCAAGGCAAGCCAACCAGAGAACTCCTAGAACTAGAAGAACTCCTAGAAGCCTTAACTATTCTAGCCCCGGCTGCCTGAACTACATACATATTCCCAATCCCATACGTAGACCTAGCTCTAGACAGCCAAAGTAACCGAAAAAATTGTCCTCAATTCTAAAAAAAAAGTCTTATGTCGACGTCAAACCGTCCGGAGTGTCTACTATTTTCCTTCTATGCTTGTATAAAGTCAAATTGCCACTCAACTCCCCGAGTAATAATGTTCCAACAGCCAAAATGTCTTTCCAGCTCTCACATAATGTCCCTTGTATACAAACTTCACTTTCCTCTAATGCAATCTACTCTCCTAACCTTTATAATCGAACACTTTTTAGCTACCATTATTGTTGTCCAGAACAAACTTAATTCAACCAACCAAGGCCGTTCACAACCGCTCTTATGGAACATAAGGGCCTCCCCAAAACTAACAAACCAAAACCGGTTTTTTATTCGAAATTCAATTATTTGACAGATTTCAGGTCAGAAGACACTGAAATACTCAAAATTGTCCACGACAAATTCAATTCTGCCATCCAAGGCCACTCCCGCAACCACTCTTATTACATATGATGGAATGTAAGGAAGGACCTCCCCAAAAGTAGCAAGCGAAAGCCTAAACGGATCCTTATTTGAAATCTGAACTCAACTGAATTTTTTGACAGATTACAAGTCAGACATACTCAGGTTCAGGTTACGTTTGAAGAATACATTCCAGTATGGCAAGGGAAAAGATATCTCCTTGCTACTTGCATGCATTCTAAGAAATCCACATATAGTCCACTCAAAACTTTTAGGGGGGGAAGAAAGGAGATACATTTTCTACTCAAATTACTGAGGAATAAGGATTTTTAACAACAAATCCATTTTCACAAACATTTCTCCTATTTTCTACTTTCACTGTACCTACTAGAGGACGTGTACGTAGAGACAGCGGCTCCAAGTATTCTGTCTAGTGTTCAAAATCTGATATCATGATTAGTTGAAAGAAAAAAAATATTGCCCAAGGTGGATCACTCGAACTAAAAAACTGGAGTATCCCGCAAGGGTTAAGGCGCACTTATAAAAGTGAAATATACATTCTTGGGTCAATGCATCCAATTTGTGCTTAAATTGGCAGAGCCATTGCCCACAAACTCCGAAATGCACGAAGGCTTTCTGCGTTTCCTCTTCATTTCTATAAAATGGGCTCTAGAAGTATGGCCGTACCGTAAGAACGATTAAATCAGAAAAATGAGAATTCCAGGTGATAAGTGCAGGTGCGAAGTGATCTGATTTTGTCAAGATGATGCAACTTTCCAAAATAATCCTATGAAAATTGACCAGAATTATGACAAAGACGTCAAGATTAGAAAAAATCTAAAATGAGAAACCAATATGTACTTATCTAGAACCCCCGTGTGACATTTTCTGGACAGATTACAATTTGAAATTATAATTATACCTCAATACCTCATCTAGTAATTCTATTGGAAGGAGATTTAATCCGTCTTATCACCTCGCAACGTTTCCTTCTTCAATTGTCTTGGCATTACATTGGGAGTGAGCTTATCTCCTTATCGACGAGCCCGGATCTAAATGATGGATTCTCGCGAGCTAAGGGTAATACATAATTGATTCTCCTGGAAAAAAGGAGTAGAGTAGAAGTAGAGTAGAAGTAGAAGTAGGAATTCAATTGAATGTTATGTAAGGGCGTAGGTATTTGGGTCGGGACTGGTAGAAACAGAAAAGAAAGACATTTTCTTATATTTGAATGAAGAGAAAGAAAGGAAGAAAACTGTGACAACTTTCCTTCCATTCCAATCTTGTCTACAGTGGCGGTTCTACGTTTTGTAATTGGACTCGGACTAACTGGGCCACTTAAAATACACCCATAATTAAGTACTTGAGTACTTTGTCGTATCATTGTGGCTGTGGCATAATGGTTCACACATCTCGATATGGCGAGGGTTCCACCCGTTCGGCAGACAATTTATGGCAGTAAGGATATTTTTCACCAACGGAGTTTCTGCCTACTACTAGAGGTACCACCCCAAGCGAAATAGAAAGAACCCAATGTCTACTAAAATATGCGATCATACTTGACCATACGCCCTGGTAATTCCGATTTTTGGGTGACTTCTTTTTAAATGTGATAAATTAAATTATCTACTACAAAACGATTGATAAGTTGAAAGAATTTTCAAAATTTGAACCGCAGATAAGGTCAAAACTATCCATAATTTTTATTAAAGTGACGTTTGTAATTCTCAAATTTTTGAATGAACTGTCCTGTCCAGCAAGCCCTGTTCCTAGACCCGCCACTGCTAATCCGTCCTACCACCCGAACCTTAAACCGCAATGTTTCACATATCTAAGGCAAGGCCACCACATGCCACCACAAAAAAGGAGAAAAAAGAAAGAAATGGCAAACGTGAGGCAGACAGAGCAAATTAAATCCATAAAGATTAGTGTCCTACCTTAGCACATTACTATGTCTAGAGTGAATGGAGAAAATCAATACAAGTATACCTTCATACGTTATTTTACCATTTACAAGCAGTAGAAAGGCCCATACGATACAAAGTGTACAAAGTCGTTCCTAAGACTTTCTTTCCTTCATATGACACAGGACAAGGACTATAGTCTCAGGTAATTCCGAAAATTACCTGAGACTTTTAGAGTGAACAACTGAAGGACATAGAATAAACCGATCGTACCTTGGCACACAAGATTGAACCACACACACATACACAGTAGCGGGCATCTCTTTGAGAATTGAGATTGTGATCAAACCCTTTAACTTCCATCCAATAAAGCTACTTTTCTACAGTACCTTGCAAAGTAGACTTGTGTGTTCTACTTACGGTAGACAAAAGTCTTGAAATTACTTTGGCTTTAGGGTGGCTCGATCCGATAACTTGACAACGTTTCTTACTGGGTGTAAGACAACGGTGTAAAAAACAAAGTCGAGTACATTCTGCAGGACTTCAATTTTGAGAAATCCTCCATCGCTTTCATTATTGCTCAATATGAGCTTACCTTGTAGTTGACAAATTAAATTTGCTCCAACTACCGACGGCTGTATTTGTATTGTACAATATCGCCTGTATATTTAAATACAGGGTAATCTATTTTTTTTTTTTCAACACAAAAGTAAATTGAATTTATTCTGTCACCGTCTTCTAATACAAAGATTGCCCAAAGGACACAGGATACAAATTATCATTTGTTCAACTAATGTTGTAATTTTTAATGCATTACCCAGAGTACTAGTCTGAGCTGGGTGAATTATCAGAAAGTCAAAATGGGGAAATTTTGCCAATCGATTTCACTGGTACACCCTATACAATGACGATACAATACAGGAAGAGAACTGCCAGGCCAGGATAGGCAACCAACCAGAAGACTGGACAATTTCCAAACAGCGTGGGCAGATGACTACGACTGTGGGACACAAGAATCTACGGTCTAAGAAAATTCAAAACATGTATAACGTATTCAATATAATCATAAAGAATTAATTCGAAATATCTAATAAAAAAAATTGACACGCAGCCAAAAACAAAACAAGGTCGACTTGGAGTGAATATAAAAATTCAAAGACTCAAATCAAACTGGTGTACTGTAAATAGAGCAGAAAGACTCAATAGAACTATTGATGTTGATGGCTAGAAGAAACAAAGATCCATCTGAAATTCAATCAGAGAAATAAACAGACGAAAATAAGGTACCGACACAGTAACACAGTGATTGAAACAAAATCCGGCAACCAGGAGGCAAATACAGAAAAATCCAATGCTAGAACCTCCGAATGTCAGAAACACAAGTAAACCCCTAGAAATGGAGATGTAGTCCAATAAAAATCGAAAGAGGTAAAGAATCAAACTAGACAAATAAACAAACCCAATACGGACCTTACACAATAAAGAACAAAATTTGGCCCAGAAAGCTATAATCGAAAGACGTTAAATGTCGAATGATTCCACATACGTGGCCAAGCCCTATAAGTAAGTCAACTGAATCCAAGGTCTAATGAATCAAATAATCGAACTATCAACTATTGGATGACCTATATAGTCTTGAGTGACAGCCTGGGTTGATTAGATTCCAAGTAGGCAGTTAAACACCTGTCTCATCCGACTAGCTGTTTTATTTATGAGTAATGATTTAGAGCCACCCTGTCCATAAAGATGGTTGTGGAGGTCAAAGGAGTCGTCGTCGTCTTCGTCGTCGTCACAATTTCTAAAGATGAATGTTCTAATGTCTTTGAGAGAGTTGTTTCTGTTGATGCCTTCCCATCCTACCTTTGAATTGAAAATTTGAAAGAAGTTTATAGAAACTTCCCTATTAGTACACTTGTACGAACCTTACAGTCCCTGTCCCGGTTCCATTCCAAAGGAATTGGTTATATCTTTTGAATTGAACTGAACCCAGAGAAATTTCGATTCACTTCAGAGGACTTGGACTTGGACTTGGACTTTCAACGACACCCGATTTTGAGGTCTCTATCCAGTACGCTACGTACTAGTCGACTCGAAAATCTCCAGAACATAAATTCACTTCAACAACTCAGGGGATACGAATACGATATATGGTCGCGAGAGTATCGACGCAGATATACAGCTACCTGAATAATGTAAAGCTTACAAGGACATAAATCCGTGAGCCGACTAACGTTCTATCAGTGTTTAATTAATGGTTCAGGTAATTAATGAATCAATGCCATGCGGTGCAGTGGCGGAAAAGGATCATTAGATTTACATCGTTCACACACAAATCTAAAAAGCTCCTTCCTAATCCCTCGACTATACATACATAAACCGTTTTCAATTTAGAACCAGTATCAGAAGCACAAATCGATATTATTTCCTAGGTTTCCTCGCTAATTTGATATATTATTCCGATAATTCTTTGGAAAACCACCTTGAACTACTTCACTACCGAAGAAATAAGACAAAACAATATATATCGTACAACATACGCGCATCCCGAAAATTATAATTCAAAGCCATTTTATCTGGAAGAACCATAGAATGAGCAAATTGAATAAAGTAGGTAAAAGTAGACACGTAGCCACGTAGATCCTCATAAATACATTTTTCTTGGGTCAATAAAAACGGGAAGTTGACAGGTCTGGGCAATTAACTGGATACACTCCGTTTTTCCCCCCTCCTTTAATGTGTACAGAAGAGTAGTAGTAGAAGAGTTAAAGCTAATCGTGCGGCTAACAACACACGATTCTTTTGATTCACTTAGGAAACCACAGAACTTACATACAAAATACGAAAGGAATAATAATAGCACATCCGTCGGTGGCCTATGATATTGAAGAATTGACTCAGATAAATTTGGGTCAAATATCGATCCAATGATACGTTTCTTCATTTGAGTTATAAATGTAACAAATTCACTAGAGACTTTCTATCGTACCGGCGGCGACCGCCAACAATGTTAGGCATACCGGGTGGTACATAACTTTACTATTTATCGCCTGTGATCAGACATCGGAGATCGATTCGGGCTCTCTGAATAAGTTTAAACCATCAACGACACGAAATGGTCGCGAAATTATGGAGATATACATTTTAAAACACTGAACTGAAATGCAAGTACATATTGGCAACCCTAATTGCAGCGCGCCGCCGCAAGAAGGTTTCAGCTATCGGACCAATAATGGCTTGTCAATTTTACTACGCGCATGTGCAGCGCATCCGAATAGGAACTGAACACCTGTCCAAAAATGAAGGGATGCACATTCACCGTATAAACTCCCAGGGCCTAACTTAGAATCTTGCATTATTAGAAATTTATTTTTATTTAATCATTATTGGATTATTCAAAATTTTGAACTTCACAACTAACATTTTCAATTGGAACGTAAACAACAAATCTGTCGCTACGCTGGACTAATTTATCCCACGCGTCAACGTAGATGGTAGTAGTGGTCAAAATCTTTATGAACCACCCTGTACATATTAGGAAACCGAAGGAAGGAATCATAGGGTTTAGTATACTAGACAGACAGACAGACGAACGGGGACATACGAGGAAATTATGTCTGCATTATAGTTTAACTGACTGTATCAATTTTCATTTGTCTTATTTTATGTTAGAGTCTAGCGAGTGTAATACTTATACTGGTGGTACTGTATATACCTACAACTTATTGCATGCGAATATAAATGACACGCCCTTTCCCATCTCCAATATTAGAGGAGAAAGTCTAGTCTAGGGTTAATAGAGTCGGTTAGGATCTACACTGAATTATTTAGTGTGTTTTTCATCCGAATCAGTCAGCCACCAGGTAATAAACTAAAGCCAACATACCAAAAAGCTATAAAAGAATTCCTCCTCCTATTTAGTTATTCAATTCACCATTCCTACAGAAAAACATTACGACACTAAACTATCAGAAGTTTTCCAAAAGTGCTCGATTTTAAGACTTTTCAAAAGATATTTCTCATAAATGAGTAATAGATATAAAAAATCACCAGAAGCCATCCAAAGTTTCCAGTTTTGCTCGTTTGGATGTGCAATTTTTCTTTCGAATGTTCGAAATCCATAATTCTCACTACAAGATCGATTTTGTCATACAATTTCGACAAAAACACTCGACCCCAAAAAAACTAATGATTTTTCAAAAAAACTCGAATATTTTAACACATGGCGTTCGCATATGTGATAGAATAGAAAACCAACATAATGTACGAATAAAGCCGGGACATATTAATTATTAATTGTTACGCCCTCTGGTGGAAGCGCGCAAAGATGTGACGGTTGGAAACTTGACACACCAACACACCATTCGAGCGCCATCTGGATATCACTAAAGTGGTTCTGATACGATACTTCTCTTTAAGATTGACAAAATTCAGTCTACACCCTTAAGAACTCGACTCCGTGAAATATGAGCACCCAAGATGAGTCAAGATGACATGAAAATGACAAGGGAACCCAACCATGCGTCCACCTGTGCGTATTTCTTTCACTTAACCAACACGTGCAAAAATTCTTTGAGAGAGCCAACATGCCAACAAGAAGCATTAAGAAGATCTAGTTTTAATGTCCTGCCATTGCTATTTGAAATTGAGGTTTTACTTTTTGCTCTTTTGCTTTTTTGGATGAGTTACAAGAAAATCTCATAAGATCCACATACAACACACACAACGAGTACATATAATAAAGATTACTTTGGAAAGGTTCTTCATTGTCAATGCAATGAGAATGCCTGTAAGGGGTTTTCTATAAAGCCCGGCCCGAAAAAACCCGAAACATAGTCCTAGAGAGCACTATTTCCGTCATTTTTTTTTGTCCCTGACTCAAGATGAGATTTACAACATGGAGTAGGGTAGGCTCTTGTCAAGTCATGCGAAATGCACTGGCACTCGCCTTGGTATTTTTTTTTATGTTTCCTCCTTGAGAAGTTTTCGGTGCTTTACCTATCTGCACTTCATATCTTCTTCTTTTGATAAACTCTCCAAGAAAACACGTCTCCTGCTATGAAAAGTCATTTCCAGAGCTAACCACACCACCCTTTGTCTTTTTCTTCCAAGTGTAATAATCATTCCATGAAAATTGCAATTATTCCTTCAGGACTCGCTCTCAGGATAGAAATGGAATGGAGTGGGCCAACTTAGAGTGGCAATAAGGTGGGAAGAAAATGGAAGAGGAGGATGAGACACACAATTCATTCTTCTTACTAAACCTCCAGGCAGGCCATAAATAACCTCAGAGAGGATAATTATTATGAAAATCCATGTCAATTAGAGTGAAATGTCATCCAAATTTCTCAAATGACAACTATAACCAAAATTGATGAACCTGCAGGACGCTCAGTATTACATGAGGATAAATCTGGAAATACCATTTCATGTTTGCAAAAATAAACGTAGATAATCATATTACTAATTATTTACGTCAAAAGTAAATTGACAAAAACAATTCACTAATTGCAAGATGATACTCTCTCGGTTTATATTACCAAATCTATCTCAGAGAGGTAGTAGAGGCGCCATCGAGTGAGCGTCGCTCTAACTATTTGAACAACTTTTGTGAAGGTCCTACCCCCAAAGTCTAACCGTGTGGCCGCTAAAAATACACAGGTTGGCATGTGCTATGCCGTACGCCGACTTTCACTTTCGCTTTCACTCGCTTTCACCTACATGCCCACCTGTGTATTTTAGCGGCCAAACGGTTAGACTTTTGGGTGTTTTTCACAAAAGTGGTTCAGGGTGCCACTGCCTACAACATATAAAAAATCCCAAGGAAGCGTACTTTTTCCCAAATGGTTTGTGCCCCCTCCCAAGAAAAATTATGGAACAGTTAGCGTTGTATTATAAGAAATCGTGATCAAACGCGCGTTATCGTCATTATAATTTGATACAAGATTTCGACATATCGTAACATCTTTTAACAAAAAACTCTCTAAATATTGGACTATAAGTTCCTTTCAACTAAACCCGACTCATTCAGGTGCTTGGACGAATACCATAAGTTCAAGTTAAGTAAACGAGCACGAAATCCCCAGGAGCATTTGCTGATGCTGACAGTGAAAGTAAGTGAACTCGAAGTCAGAGTGAAAAAGTGGTAGAAAAATTACAGAAGAAGGTCTACGGCAAGCCACTTTCACAGGATAATAACCAAATATGTTTCTCTTTATAACTAGAGGAAGATACGTTGTGTGGCTCTAGCTCAACATAAATCTATCTTTTGTACCATGCAAGACGAACCACGAAAGGTAGACATGGCTGATGCTGTTAAGTGATTTAGAACACGAAAGATGTGAGGAAAAAGCACGAAAGTAATTTAGAAAACTAACAACCACCAGGCAAATAAGAATTTTTCTAGTCCAGACTTCGTACCTCAATACCTTATACGATATACGATATACACCTTTATGATGGGAATCACGAGACAGAGATCTCGACTGGTTCGGGTATTTTAGTCCATAAGGCAAATACCTCCGAAATACAAGGCAAGCACGTTTTTCAAATTGAAGCATAAAATAAAATGAAATGACGCGACGGGGCCAGGTCGTTCCAAATCCACGAAACAACAGTCATAGTCACACTCACACCATCTGCCCTCCATGGTATTTTTGTTTTTGTATGTTTTATTTTTAAATCCATGCCAAGTTATTTTGAGAGAGAGGAGAGAGAAAGAGAATCTCACACCTGTCTCACAGAACCCATTTCCTAACCCAACCTCCCAACACGCAAAGACGCAAACTACCAAATCAACTACCCGCATTTTCTACCTAACCATTTTCTTCCCTGACTTTTTTTTTACAATCTGTGATTGCGAAAAACAGCACAGCAAGAAAAAGCAAATCGGAAATACTCAGTAACTCAGTCAGTCACAGCATGTCAGTACTCCAGCCGTTGTTACTCCGTATGGTGAGGGTTCGATCCCATGTTTGGAGGGTGTTCGTTTCCCACTGGAGTTGTTTCTACAACTAGGGGTACCTTCCCCAGGCTAAATGGAAACCAAATATTTCTCTGTAAAAAACACATGATGTATGGGATGCCTAGCAACAGTCAACTTATTTAAAACAATAATTTCCTTCCGGTCTCATACTTGCATTCGCACGGTTTCTTTCCGCTTTCACTTTCATAAATCAGTAAAGTGGCTCAATAGGATATGAAAATCGGGTAACACGATGATGCCTTATGATGGTTCAAAAGACATTAGGTGTAGTGTGGTGGTAGTGCAGTAAGTAATGCGTTTGTCAAACTGAGGTGCATAATAGGTTTCGGAGCTCTCTACCTCGTAGAAATAGACAAATAGACGGTCACGGTATGCCATCATTTGACTAAGAATGTGTGATACCTGAATTCTGTCGTCATCACACGATAGATAACGCAGCAGAATGCTCAAAGGTGGTTTGTCGCTACTGAAGTTTCTTCATACTACTAGGGATACGATCTCTGTCCTTACAAAGATAGCAAACCACTTTACACGAAAACTTCGTGACGACTTTTGACCTTATCAAAACGGTGAATTCCTATTAATGGCGTTATTTCAAAATGAACAGCGAGCTCACGTAATTCGTACCATTTTTAGCTCCACACCTTACCACATATGAATTTACAACTACCTCCATCATTTGCATATTTTTAACCCGAAATACAGAGTCAAATTCAAATACATATATATGAATACAAAATGATCCTATTCCCATCCTCTTTGTCGATTATAATTTTGTACACTTCTTTGTGGTTCGACGGGGCGTGAGCGTGAAGAATATGTGCTTGAATACGAAATGAGGTGAAAGTCTATCGTCTATGATTACTATGAATGACTATATTACTCCACATACATGCGTTTTCTATTCTAGTACTTCTTCACTTCAGGACCTTTATTGTCCTCTTTATACTTTACATTTGCCCCGCCCAGCCTGAAGACAGACAGGACAGATGACATGACGAAACACCATGTGCATGCCCTACACATACAACAACGACAAGGCGTGAAGGCGAAAAAAACAAGTCAAAGTCGTCACAAGACTTTTTTTTCTTCTCTTTTCCCAAATGTCAAATGCCACGGTAGGGATGGCCTGGGAAAGGCACGCCAAAAACTAAACTACTTTCGTCTACGATATACAGATTTACCCACGGTGTGCCTGTCGACTGATCGTCTAAGCCATTGCCAAAGTCTATTCTATACAATTTCAGAGATTCTACCAACGCTCCTACTTCCTAACTATTTCGCTCGATATACTTAATGCACTTTTAATCTTGCGACACTTCATGGACGACAAGGATGGGGATGACTAGATTCTTACTTCTCTAGATTCTACTATCAAAATCATTAAAATACATGTCATGTAAGCCATTACCTTACTGTCACGACTCTTTTGGGGATTACATACCTTACCTAAACTTACCCTTCCCCCCACTAACTTTACATATTCCCACAACATAAAAAAACTGTCTAATATCTATCCTAATTAAATTGCTCTTTTACTTAATCAATAGAAGACTAGAGGGATGATAATATTCGCCGGGCAATGAAAAGGACGCTAACATTTTGGAAAGCACGTCCACTGCAGTGGTGGGGAGTCATGTCATGTTCCGATATTTCATGTCGTTCGTGCAACAAGGGAAAGTCACGCCATGACTATTAATAATACATATATAGGATAGGACTGCCAGTCAATGGATCTATCATTCCGAAATTGCATTGGTCGGATGGCAATAAAACATTTACGATGTGAAATAATCCTTGCATTGCGGTCAAAAAGTGGGATGCTTTTAGTCAATTTAATAAAACATAAGGAATATTTATTGCAGGTTGCACACGTACGTGAGAATGGTGAAGTTCGAATTGCGTTTACTATTGATCTAGAAAATATTTTATTGCTCGTTATATTTCGCAATATATGTATTGATTTTGTGAGTAATTCGTTCCGTAGTAAACTCAAGCAGAGCGCCGGGTATATGGTAATGGTAATGGTTGATAACTTGGACACCAACGGTCAAAAGACACGGTCAAGACCACGGGAAATATGAAATGTCAATATTATCCCGAAAAAAACTGGTACAGCGACTCAGATATTGTCAATTGAAATGAACAAATCGACACAGTCAGTCGAAAAAAATGGATAAAACAACACTGACTGTCGAAAGAAACGGACAAAACAACACTGTCTGTAGGAAGAAATGGACAAAACAACACTGTCTGTCGAAAGAAATGGACAGGGCGACACTGCCAGTCGAAAGAAATGGACGGAACGACACTGTCAGTCGAAATAAATGGACGGATGGACACTGTCTGCCGAAAGAAATGAACAAAATGACAGTCAGTCGAAAGGAATGAACAATACAACACTGTCTGTCGAAAGAAATGGGCAGAGCGACACTGCAAGTCGAACATAATGGAGAGAATGAAAAAACATATAGCATTACCATCACTTCGAAACCACTTATTTCTCCGATTTAATTAAGTTTCATCTTTACAGAGTGCCTCAAGGTAGGTGCATTCACAAAGTAGATCATACTAACCTGGAGTAAAGTGAAAAACTAATTGTAACTAATACGAAAAAAGATACCTTCCGCCTTTATATTTGAACAGGAAAACTATTCAAGCTCGACATTATTCCATCCCCATCTGACACTAGCAGTGAGATAGAATCCTTTTCTATGTCTCAAGATCTCAGAAAAGAATCACAAGTGTTTAATATTCAAACTTGGACTCAAAATATCTAATTTATTCAAGGAAACAGACCTGTGAAACGACTAGTCCTGGTAACGTAAAGTAGTTGCCTGTCGGTTATTTGAATAGGGATTCATGGATACTTGAGCTTTTTCACAAGAAGTAGAAAAAGAAGTTCTCGTCGATAAAATTCGAGTTTAGTTACTACATTACGTTTAACCTCCTTCACACAATGTCTCTATTCATACTCCATTTTTGAGTGCCGCCGCTCACTCCAACCAACCGTTTTGAATATTCTAGGCTTAGGCTAAATTGGGAAATTCCATCTTTCTTTAGTACTTCCTTCACTTTCAAAATAATCTCGCCTTTCACCTTATTGCTCAGCAGAGAAACACACACACAAAATGTAATCAAAAATAGATTGCATTCCAAATAAACTTACAACTACAACCAATGTAAATCCTCAGATCAAAAAGAAATTACTATTTCAGATCTAGTCAATTGAATCAACCTCGAACGATTTGACAATGATACTGGGTTACCAGTTCTTAAAATATGTAAAAGTCCCCTTTGATATCGAACGGTTCGAATGTTGACAACAGTGCAGAGTGAAATTTTTGGCCATGATAACAGAAACTAACCAGGATATAGAAAAAAAGACAGAGATAATCACATTGCACACATTATATGAATTTTATGAAGACTTTGGCGATTATAGAATTTATAGCTCTTGTAATGCTTCAAAATCTGATGCGCGCAAGTGCCGGCAAATTTTTGTGAATATCCGCGTGCAAAGACGCGGAAGGAAACGGAAACGGACTAGTTTTTGATAAAAGTACATCCAAAAGTCCTGAACTTGCAAATACCTCAAAAATTCAGCACTTATTATATTTCCAGACTGAAAAATGCTTCATCAATTCATCAATGCAATGATCTGTAACGACAGATGGAGGGACTCGCGTCATCTTACATGGACCACTTACAAACCACAAGGTATGTGATCTTTTGAGCAGTAGCCAATTCCATTCCACTTTTGCTTCCTTCTAGTAGCACTTCATTCCGTTCCATTCTACCATTATAATTCGAGTGAGATATTCCTCGTGACATTTATGAAAATTGGAATGAAAAAAGTTTCCAAAACCGTATAATATATTTATCACTACCGTCAAGTCATCTCCCTGTCGTCTCACCTTCAAAGAGCAGCAAAGATTTTCATCTTTCAACTGAATATGCATATTGCATACAACGTACCCAGTTTCAAGTCACAGACCAAGGAAACCAAAGAAAAATACATATAAAAAGGAAAGTTTGCTTTCCTGCTGTGGCTGTGGTTCCGTACTGCATCAGACCGAACCGAACTAACTCTACTTTTTGCATGCCCTCCAAATATTATAATAATGCGAAACTTTGAAGCCCATCTTTGAAAGTTCACTTTTCCTCTAGAGGACTTCTCCTATGACACAGAAAGTTCTCAGACCAGAGCAGGAGACACTCTAGACTAGACACATACATAAATACGCACGTACCGTCAGAGTAAGATACAACAACGGTGTGTGGGTCCTTGAGAACACTATTTTCACATAACCCAGGAATTCATACATACATAGGTTGTCGTCATTGGCGTTTCTAAGATATTTTCTAAGGGGGGAGCCATCGAGTTTCAAATTTTGTTTGTGTGACTATGTTGATGGTTCGATTGCTCAACTAATATACGGTACGATACCGTAGTTAAGTAGCATTTCCCTACTACTAAGAGAAGAAGAGAACCACTGGAGGAAGTTAGCTTAAATCCTGAGTATTGGGATGAAAAGTCAGATATCACCATCACCGATTCTTAGTCAAATGATGGCTTATCGTCTAATTCTACAATCACCGATTCTTAGTCAAATGATGGCTTATCGTCAAATTCTACAAGGGAGAAAGCTCCCAACTCGGCTATGCAAATTCAAAAATTCAACTACTAGGACCTTATGGTAAACGGAATATTAATTATTTGGATCATACTCTAGTGCATGTCAATTCGTATGAACTCCTTACATTACTAAAGCGTTTTGGAACCATGAACTAGCAAAATCATACAATTTCTCTAACTTTTACGACTGATTTGCGCAATATGCCTTGCCTTGAAATGAAGAAATAATTTGAATCAAAGTTACAAACTGTTTTTTTTTCTTCTTTTGCATCTGTTCTAAGATTGTCAATATCAACTCGTTTCAAAGACGGTGATTCTTATACTGAACTATCACTGAAAAAGTCACATGTCAATAATAAGCGAATGTGAATGTGAAGAAATGGAGATAATATCGGCGAAAGGAAAGGTCGAGTGAAAATGGAAATCGAAGATTAGATTACATCGAAGACTATCAAATTCTTTTCTCAACTTCTTCGATACTGACCAACCGAATTTCATGCCTGGAGCAAGTGAAGCAAACATTTTCAATCCAAACAGAACCTCTCTTCCAAAACCGAAAAGTGTATACAATTTTTGGATAACCCTCTAAATCTAACACCCCAATGTACTGCGGAATCTCGGGACAGACCGAAGAAAGGAGGTTAGGTTGGTTGGTTTAGTTATCTCTCATCGGATATTCGAGAGGAAAGTGAACTAGAATATAAAAAAATAGGTTCTCCATCTCCATGTTATAAAGAAGTAGTAAGTATACAAAGTACTAACAGTAGATTTAGGACGGAATGGATAGAATAGAATCCAAGTCCAAGTCCAATTTCATACAATTTCTTTGAGTCTATCCGCATAGGATCCGCGGCGGGAGGAATGACGTCATGGAAATATATGACCTATGTGAAGAAAACCCGAACCGGGTAACGGAAATGTGTATCTCAGGACATGATTGACGTCATGGGTCGATGTTGATGATGCAAAAGCTTGTTCAGCTTCGTTTAGCTTGGCAGAATACTACATATATATATAGCGCCCGTACCACTTCAGAAAAGGCATCTGCTGCTTACTCAAGAGCAAGAGAGCGCTCCCAAGTATTATTTTTTGCCAACTTTCCTATCCTAGCAAGATATTTTCTCCTAGAATTCTACACCACTAGGTAATATTGAGGACAGTCATGCGCTTATTCTCTCAAAATCCATACAACCCCAGCTTTTCCCTTCCTTTTCCGACTGACTCTCAAAACCAAAGTTCTTTCCATGTCTAACCTTATCATGTCTTTTCCATGAAAAAGGAGAGAGAAAACCTTAACTTCATGCAATGTCGTGGGAAAATCCGATTCTACCCGCCCGGTTTTCTATTTTACTACCACTGGCTTATCTTACGTACCAAAAAAAACTAAGGCTCAATGCATTGGCCAGCTGAAATTCCATTCTTCCTTTCGTATTTCGTCCTCTTACGTCTACTTCTGCATATTTTAAGCCTTAGGAGAATTCCTTGTTCTTAGTAAAAAAGAATAGAAGAATAGAATAGAAAAGGATGACTTCGACTTCCAATTCTTTTAACGGAGTAAATCGACTTCAAACCATTCCAATGCAATGGCATAAGGCATGGCTTTGACGAGACAAAAAAATCTTGCATCTTCCGTCTTGGTTCTGTCGGTCGTGGCTCTGGATTTATCTGGGAGCCAGTGGAATGACAGAATCTCTAGAAGAGTGACAAATCCTTCATTCCATTTGATTGCATCCAATCGACTCAAAGTCGTCTAAAAACCATGGGCATTCCAACTGATCCAATCAACGACCGAAACAAAGTCTAGTCAATGGACCGTTCATAAATTATGGTATGCCAAAATTACCAATTTCCCTCTTTACTGCCAAGCTATAAAAACCTCATTAATTGCCAGTCGCCGCACGGCATGATCAAACAAATAGCATATTCTTCGTACGAGAATGGGGACTTGGCCTACGGAAGGTACCCCTAGTATTAGGAAGTCTCTAGTTGACAGAAATCTTCTTGAAGGAGTGGCACAAACGACAAACCATAATACTCCAGCATATCGAGACAATAGGGACAGCCTCTTCTGCCGTGCAATATTAAATAAATCTTTAATGTTATGACGCCATCTACGAACGACCAAATTCCGGCTATATTGCAAAGCCATATACATTTTTTAATTTAGTTTGACCAGGACTCAAGTGCGGTATTCCACGTGTTGAGTAAGTGTGATAACGAAAACCCGGGTAGTATCGGATAATACAGCCCGCTGTGAATTTCCTGGCATTTATAGGTATTTTAGAAATGCTATCTTGGTCAGACCAGTCTAAACCAGGCAGCCAACCCAATCCACCCGTGTACTGCACCGAGATACAACTCTCCTCAGACCGGATCAATTTTCCATCCAACTTGCTTATTTTGAATTCAGTGAGCAGAAGAAGTAAGGGAGAAAGCAAAGGAAGAACGTGGACGAGTTACCACAGCCTAGTCAGGTCTGCCCTGGCACCCTTTCCTTCCTACTTTCTTCCCGATGCAAAATCCTCCTCAAATTTGAAGAGATTATTCTTGACGCGTCCGACAGCTTTTCCTGATATGAGATGAGAATGAGATACCTAAACCTGCCTAACCTACTTTAATTTTCCCTTCGTCGGACGCAGAGAAGACAAATGCAAAACTAAAACGTACCATTCTAAACTAAGCCAGCAATTTTAATAACCTTTTGCTTACCCTGTCCTGTTCTTGTAGTAGTCCAATCGGGTCGGGTTTTCGTGACCCGACCCAATTACCTCATCACGATTCCCAGCTCCGGTGTCTGAATTCTATCAAATTCTATGCTTTCAGAGCTGGTCCGAGTGTTGACAACAACGAAAGTTGATATTTTTGACCGTAAGGAAAGCAATTAACGATTACCGTATTTGCTCTAGTAGAACCCTGTCTCCATTAAAACCCGGGTATTTTCTCTACTTTCTCATGGACCCTTATGGAGAAAGTGGAGAAAGCGACAGACCTGGAGGCAATTTTTTTAATAGAACTCCTGGGGTTCTAATACAACACATAAGGTAACTACAACTAAGACAGGTGTATCATACTGTGGACTTAATATCGAGATATTGCATTGTATTGTGTCCCTAAGCTAGATGCCAATACTTTCACCATAAGTAAGGTGCAGAACGTTAACATATCTGATTTGGAAAACAAGCCGGGACCAATTTTCATTTCTAGAAATAAAATTACAGAAATATATTAGATCATTTACGAGTGGACATGATAATTGAAATACTTCTAAAATCTAAATTTAAACTTATACTTATAAAATGAGTTGACCAATTGAGACGAACAAATCCAAGTTAGGTCTCAATTTCCAACACATTTCCATCGAAATGTTTCATGTCCAAAAACTGACACAACTGTTTGGACAAAAAAAGCAATAAAAAGTTTTAGTTGTTAAGTATTTAAGTGTAAATGAAACATTCCGGCGGGTGTGGAGAAAAGAGTAAAGGAAAACAGCGTAATCGTGTATACGTATAACTGACAACTCACAAGACTGTAATCAATGAAATCCCCTTTGCATAAACAGACCTGTCATGTTTAAGTTTACAAATTGACATTTACTGTTATTTACTCCTTCAAGCCTTCAACTAGGTTCGAAGAAAAGCAAGCTTTGCAAAAATGAAGGGCAAAAGGCACCGAGGCACCAGACCAGACTTACGATTAGACATTTTCTAAAGACTCTGCTATTTTAAAATATATGCAGCCACAATTTTGTCACCGTTTGAATCATCATTCCAATTCCAAAAAGGCACCGCATTGCCAAACATAATTTTATACCTCTCGCTCATGTTGTGATTCAGCAATTTTTTTTAAATTTATGACAATGCCGACTCCGGCTGGCGTCTTAAATATTACGACGGTTCAAACTTCAAACCAGCAACACAGTAATAAAAATATCTATGTTGTACTATGTTGACTAACAATTATTCGTGAACAAAGGCATAGCTGTAATTAGCAATTAATTTAAGGATTTATGGAAAATGCCCTTAAATCAAGCTGAAAGTTAATTAAACTAAACAGAAGAGGAAACAAAATTGGTGGGACAGGAGTCTGAGTTTAAGCTTGGAAGATGAAAGGTTAAAGTGAGAGCAACATTAACATTATTATCTGCCCGAGAGATCGAACCTTCACCGTTTTATTTAACCAGCACCTTCACCGTTTTATTTAACCAGCACCGACTACTGTTCTACACTATCTGACACTATATTTCAGTATATCAGAGAAACCGACATGACAGTGAAATTAGAACTTTCTTCCGAAAATCTCCATTTCCGAAAGAAGAAGTACAAATGGAAATGGGTATTAGAGTCAGTCATGGTTCACATAACGACTACCCGGACACGAGGGAGAGTTTCAAAGTGGGAAAAAAGTAGAAAGGAAATAGTCTAGCCCATAGGTACCTGTACGCCGTCTTCGCCTCCGTCGCCAAACAGAAAAGAAGTGCTAATTTTTTAGAAGGAACGAAAAGTGACAGGGACAGAATGCATTGTGTGTGAAATTCATGCGGGCCTTATATTTTCCCATGGATTCTCCGTTTCATGCTTAGCATAACATGTTATTTTCTCTAGAGCCTAGCTACAGTTGCAAAAATATCAACTGATGATGCACCACTACAGTTTTACTTTTACTCCATTCTTACTCCACTGTTGAAATACTATACGCGTTAGAGTTTAAGTGTGCTCTTTATCTCAAGCTCACAGAAGTGTTCATGAGAAAAAAAGAACATTATTGTGAAATCTCTCCGGACGATGGTCATAAATTATCTGCAAATGAATAATGAAAGCACTATGCGTAATTTCTGCAGGAGTATACAGAAAAAAGTCTTCCGAAAGTATCTTCCAAATTCCAGCCCAGTCCGACTTCACTCTATACCAGCAAGTTAAGTTCTCAAAAATAAACTCCCTGGTATGTGCATTCTTTTGCAACTCTAAGTGTCACAAGAATTTATACGAGAAATATTTTTCAGTGATGTCTAGATTGCGATTCATGGTGATTATTGTACCCGCGCGAGGACAAAGGAGAATTCTCAATGGCCAAATTCCATTTCATATGGCAAAGAAGGTCACGTGACCAGCGAAAGTTGGCTTAAATCCTTAAATTCTTCGGAGTGGTAAATATAGAAACATTCCCAAGTATGCATAGGTCAAAAGGTTCTCATA
>JAQGCA010000471.1:0-27876 GCA_034698945.1 Protaphorura quadriocellata
GAAATTCCTCAACATGTAATAGTACTGTCCAGTTAAATTTCAAATTCCAATGCCGACATACCAAACATACAACTGTACATTGTGATGTGAAACTATTGTTTTCCGTCCGTGTTCCATTTTAAAACTTCCTATTAGAATTCCAGTCACACAAACCAGAAACTACATAGAAACCTCATAGAAAAAATCCGTATCCAAAAATCCAAGAAAAGATTTGAAAATAACAGTTTGTATCAGAATTTTGAGAATGTTCCCCGGACATGGACATGACAGAATGAGTGAATAGCGTGTAAGAGTTGGAATGAAATTGATTTTGAATGGATCGGATTGTGGAAAAAAAAATTTCCAACCGAGTTTATTCACTAGAGTAGTAGTCGTCCGAGTACACCACTATACACAACACATACAGGGTGTCTAATATATACGAAACCAGGATCGGAACACCTCTAGACAAAAGTGAAGCTGCATTCATGTGTATGACTCCAGGAACGTTCTGATTGAAATTCTCTGTTACGGATTTCAAAATTTCAAAATTCTATGGATAAATTGTGTTACTAGAATTTTGTAAGGAATCCGAATATAGAAGAATTAGCTGAATCCGAATATACAAGAATTAGCTGAATCCGAATACACAAGAATTAGCTGAATCCGAATATACAAGAATTAGCTGAATCCGAATACACAAGAATTAGCTGAATCCGAATATACAAGAATTAGCTGAATCCGAGCATACGAGAATTTTAGTCCAATCCGAAGGTCCGGGACGCTCTTGTCTCTTTTTTTGGACAGGTGTTCCATTCCTGCCCGGACACCCTGTAAATATTTCTCAAGAGACACCCTACCCCGATTTGTGAGTGCAGGGAGACTGAAAACTGAATGCCATGTAGACGTAGGGGAAAGTCCAAGGGCTCTGAAAATTCGTTGGACTTGGACTATTGGGCAAACAAAGGACTTGGATTGTAAAAGTTTGTTCAGATTGTAAAAGATCTCGGTCGGAGAAGAACTCAATTTTTGGTCCATCCAAAGGAGCGACGAGAGAGAAGTACGGAGTGAAGAGAAAAACAAGTTACCGTAACTGGTGAACCCTCCAGCATTCCCATTGGATGCTCCCTCAGTCTCAGACTACTTCTTATTTTTTTTTTGGACCCTTCCAAAGTGTATATCGTGGATTTACCATTTACAGTGCAGTGTGGAGTAAATTAACCTAACTCAACAAAAACTCTCCTGTGTCAGTGCCAAAGTGAGGGTTTTCTTAAATAATTCATCTTCGTCAGTTTTTGACACGGAAAAGTTGGGATTTTGGAAGTTAACCATTAATAAACAAAATTATTCCATTCCTGGTACATGCATGTAAGTTCTGTTCTATTTTGTTACTAAAAACTTCGTCCCAATATGCATACGTATGTTGATTGTCTTACATTCCAATCACGTTTTTGATAAATACACAAATGACAAACTCAGTTCGCAAATTAGTTTGCGTGTCAAATTAGTCAACTTACCTTTTTCATTATTATTTGTCTTGAAGTTAATATATAGTTTTCTAATTGGCGTCCCTGCTCTGAATTACACTCACAATGACAATACATTTAAGTTGATAATAACTTCTGTGTGATATTTAGTGTCTTACATTTCAGACACCACACACCCTTGGTGATATTTACAGGAATAGTCTCTTTTCCTCTTTCCGCTGTATGCCGGAATGATAAGACCTTTACTTAGATTGCATATTTAGTTAACATGCTGATGTTATTAGTTTGAATTCTAATAGTAAAGTCTAATAGTAATAGTATGTCTGTATGTCAAGAAATTGCATTTACGTATACATGAACACGTATGTTGGTTGTTGGAATAAGTCGTCGATTGTCTTACATTCTAGATAAAAAATGCATGCACAGTACCAGTATGGTGTTAGTTCCTTTGAAGCATTTCTATAATTACGAACATATTGATAATAGTAATAGCGTACAAATGTGACCCTTTTCTTTTGAGCTCTTTTTCTCTGAGAAACAAGCCGTCTTTTTTTTATAGTTTTCCATTCTTGTGCGTGGGCTTCAGAATTTTGAAATTATGGCAATATCTTTCAATTTCACACTGGTAATGCTGTAAAATTAGTGGCAAAGTTGGATTACATTAAATTTGTATTTGATTTGTTATAGCAAATGCCGTTCTCGGTTTCACAATAGTTTTCCTGTAAAATATTAATTATAATAGATTAGTTCCTCATCCATAGCAAACACACAGGAATTTGTCCGTTAGCATTGAGGGTACGTTATTTGCAGAGTTTTAAATTCTTGGAATGCGTTATGCCATGGTCATAAACAATTCAGGGAACTCCACTATTTTTGGAATATCACGCAATTCCAACCGGTGTACAGTAAAACCTTATTCATTGGAAAAGACATGCGTATAATTACAAATTTCAAAATTATCAATTCACCGATTCTTATTCTGCTTTTATGTTAACAAATGTAGCATGCGCGCAAATTCCTTTGAGCCTATTTATTACTCTTGTTTATTTAAAAAATTATTAAAAAATGTAACTATGATATTTACAGTTCGAACACTTGCAAAGGACTCTAATTTTTACAACCATTTTTGAGCCACCTTTCAACCTTTCTAAAACTTTCTACGCGCGAGAAAAGTTTCTCGTGTCCCTCGGCTTGGAAATATTAAAAAAGTCAATTTTCAATATTTATTTGAATTAATTTTTGAATTCGATTTTTTGACGCAAGATTTTTGAATATTCCTGTAATTTGGAACTTACTTAATATCTCAAGTTTAATTTTCATGGACTCTTTTTAATGTACGTATTACTAAATATCGTAATTTCATTTCGGGTATTTCTCTGAGAATTAATTTTAGTATGGTGTGAGATTGCCTTTTATGCGACTGTTTTTCCTGTTCTTTAGTGAATATGGTTTAGGTTGAATATTCAAAAAAACCTTTCCAAAAATTTCATTTTCTTATTCATTGGAAATGATTTACTTAAACAACTCGTCAGAAGTGTCTATAATTGAAAGTTAATGTATTTTTCCCGTCCGAGTGATTGTGTAATGTGGTTTCGTTCTTGTTTTATTCACCAAAATGTAATTATGACTGAGATTCTTTTCATTTTCATTCCTTATGGGAAAGAAACCCTTATTTTCTTTAGTCCACTGTTCGTAGGATCTTTCCACTTTTCTAATATGGATGAGGTAATAATTATTACGAGCTTCGCTTGGACTTGTAACTTAAACTCGTTCTTCTTGTTTTATTCAAAAAATGTAATTATGAGTAGTACCCCTAAAAATCAAGGGCATCAAATTCAAAGGGCTACAAAAATACACAATGCAGTGTAGTGCACTGCAGTGTGTCTATGTAACAATATAATACATCCATTGTTCCAATGGATTTGTTTCAATCTAGGCCGTGCCGTGTGGGCCTGAAACAAAGGTTCACCTTGAGTTGAGTCTTTGAACATCGACATCGACATAGACATGGCGTTCAGTTCCCTTGTCTTTACAAGGAAAGAAAGCATTCCATTCCTTCTATCTCGGAGACGAAAAATGTAATTATTGAGACTTGGTTTTCGTCTTGCTTAGTTTCGTTCCACTCCAATGCATCTTCAAACTCACATAAACTGCTTTTCTAGACACAAAGAAATTTAGAATATTTTCTTAAGGTACATTCCTTCCTTTAATTATACACCTGGGCTAGGCCAGGCTCGTTCATTCCAGGAATTAAGCCCAAAATCAAAATGACTCATTCTCTTGGACTTTTACACTCACTCACCTGAAGACACTGAAAATTGATGTTAGTATTGCATATTGCATCTTGCATGACATGTGTATCATATTGGTTAGACGGTGCTGTAGTGCCAACACAATTCTAATGTATGCCCCAGTCTGGATAATTCTTCGTCTAAAATTCCGAATAGTTCGAAATACAAGAGATAACAATTAAAATCGAATAGAAAATTCATTGCAGTGCACGTACAGGTGCACCGACCGGTCCGGTTCCGTGAAGTTGTTTGTGAGAACTATCGAGTATGTTTGGAATTCTGGAATGTAAGAAAATCAATGAAAATATTGGCGTGTGTGTATGTATGAATGGATTTACTAACATACTGGTTATAAAGAGAAAACCAGTAAAAGAAATATGAGATTTCCAGCGCGCTTTGCATACCTTTCTCCTACTAAATGAAATTTTCCGTATTTTATTTAAGTAGAAAAATTGGGTTAAAATTCGAAGAAACGTCACTGCCTCATTTACCCCAATCAGACAAAACCAGACATACGGCATGGCGGAGGTAATTAATGGAATGACAGTCGACGAACGCAGCATGAGAGCATCTTGTCATGTTTCAGTTTTAGTATGAGTCATGGGAATTAGAAATACAACAAGTTTACAGGGCGTATCAGAAAATGCGTTAAAGGTTGAGCACCCAATTTACGGGGTAGGGGCGTTTAGAAAATGTTCCACATTATTTTGGAAACCAAGCTTTTTGTAAACTGAGTAAAACTTTGGCATTAAGGAAGTGGTACTTAATTTTTTCGATGGCAATAAAACTGTTCATTTTTTTACACTCCGAGCGTCCGAAATATTATCTATATTATTAATCTTATTGTCAAAAGTGTTTGTCTAAACGTGTCCAGAATTTTATGAATGCTACCAAATTATGTAGGACATCCTTTTTTTTTTGACCACCCTGTGCTTGAACTATACGTGCCTTAACCTTAGAATGGAAAATGGAAACTTCACTTCATTCCCTAGTCTTCCCACCAAAATGCACTCGCAGTAGGATTCCTGACATTTTGTTTGTCGTTTGCTTTGCATGCATGCCGAAACGTCAAGGACAGAAAAACTGTAAACAGTTTGTTTTGTACTTTACACCCTATGAGACATTCAATAGTACAAAATTTCTATTTGAACAGACGAAATTGCTTGGAATTTTAGAATTTTGTTTGACGCTTTTCCGTAATCTTTGAGAAAATATTGATTCTGGTCATCTTTTCGCGTAGTCATTTTTACGTGATACTCATGTCGAAACCACAAAATCTTACTCGTAAGTCGTACGTGCATTCTGTTTAAATTGTTAATATAATTGTATTACTCAGCAATTTTAAATTTCTGCAGAATGCGATGGGAATATCTTACGGAAAAGTGCAAACTGCTTATTTAAACGCATTTGTTGATCCTGTTAAAAAACTTTATATCCGTTTTGATGTTCAATCTCTAAATACAAACGTGTCTTCAAGTAATCGTCCACTGAAATATTCGTCAACTTGATGTAATTTGGAGATTTCGTTTGACCTAGTATATAGATTTGAAAGGTTTTTGCAACAAAACATTAAACCAATTTTAATATTCGGTGTTTTCTAAACAGCTTGTTTGTTCGTTTAGCTCGTTGCGTTTTTTATATTTCTGGACTAGTTTGCAAGTGGGATACGTTGAACGGCTACCTGAAATGGTAAATAATCACAATCAACAGTCGTTTAGATACTATGCTTATTTTGTTATTTTCCTGTGACCTGTATATTTTAGTGGACTAGGTTTGGATTAAATAATTAATTGCGAAATGGTATCTTAATCTTTAGTAGAAAAACTATTAAATCCTGGGGGTGTTTTCCATTAAATTTATTTTAATCAATCATATTTTGTTGTTAGTTGCAGGATATGGAAGCTGATAAGGAAGGAAGAGTGACAAATTTTCCTTAGGGTGATCCTAAGACATGGCTACTAGGGCCATCAGCCATGCTCCACATCAAGTAGTGAATCCTGCACCTAGGACACCAGACACTCCACCACATTTTTGCAAAGATTGTGACGTCATGTTTGAATCTAGTACAAGTTTAAAAGTCCATTTGAGTTACCATAAAGAAAATTTATTGAGTCGGTGGACAAGTCCGGACGTAAATAATTCAACGATTATGGAATCTAATAACAAAAACAGCAACAACAGTCAACCACCTCCACCGATTTCCCCAGCAGACAATAATGGAAATGGACCGCCCACTTCAACCCATCCAACTTATTTTCATCCGGATCATGGAGTAGGTCTGTACATCCCCCCACAGTACAATAATAACACTGGAGACCGATCCGGTGACCCTCATGTCAATTATCGTCCTATCCCAAATTTTGATCACCACCCTCACCCGTACGGAAGTGCAAACGGTATTCCGACGACGATGCCGTCAAATAATGTCCAAGAACAACATCAGTACACATCCAATACTCAGCAACAACAGCCACAGCTTTTCTCTCCAAATAATCCGAGTGGTGGTGACCCGCCAAGGCCAGGGTCAAATGCTTCCTCGGTCGTCAAACAAGACAGAGAAGAAACGCCAGCAGAGATCTTGGATTTGGATTCACACAAAGTTCATGTGTACCAACTTCCACAGCAGCAACAGCAACAAGGATTGGATTCTTTAGCCAGAAATAATTTTTACCGTCCTTACCTCCCTCATCTTTTACCACCACTCCCGGGGAACCCAAATAATGGTTGGCCACACCCTCATGACCAATTCTCACCGAATTTCCCTCCAGATCATCATCCAAATATGGGAATTCCACAACATCCACATCCATATGGTCACGGCATGCCGCAACCGCCTCAGTCTGGTGGAAATATAGTTTATGAATTAGTTCGGGAGGATGGACATCGCGGTGTGGGTGTCAGTTATGTCCCGAGTGAACCCCCGTTGCAACCTCCAATGGGTTATTCCCCCCAACTTGGCCCTCTCCCTCCAAGTTTTCGTGGACAATTCCCGCCCAATAATCCACCGCCGCAAGAAACGGGTGGGCCATTGATGACAGGAAATCCCGCCAGGGGTACACCGCCTCCTCCAAGGAAGTCTCCGTCTACTCCATCTGGGGGTAGGGGACCTGGGAAGAAAAATGCAAATAGTGCTAGTGCTGCAAATGCAAATGGACCACCCCCAAAAACAAAAGGCTGGAAAGGAGGGGAATGTAAACGTCCAAAGACTTACAACTGTACGGCTTGTAACAAATGGTTTACGAGCAGTGGACATTTGAAACGCCACTATGGGACCACACTCCATAAGGTTAGTATTTCGAAATAATGAAAAATGCATTTTTGGTCGCGTATGGTTTTCCGAGGCACTTGTACAAAATCTAAACTAAGCCAATTTGACAAGGGACGTTTTACGACATTACGAAAAATTGTCTTAGAACAGAAAGCATAGATGAGCGGTAAGGTCACTGGATTTATTTACTCGTGAAGTGCGAAAAAATTAAGACACTTAAAATTAGTTAAAGTCAAGGCGAGGGTTTCCACTTTCTCCGAGTTTACATGCGAATAGTATTCCTTGTGAGCTGACCACTGCACGCCTTTCTGGACAACTTTAATAGTTGCTAAAAGTACTTAAAAGTGCTCAGGCGGAGCCCCCAATGAGCAACTTCTTTTATCCTGCAAGCATTTTTGGAGAAATATTAGTGTAATGTCCTGTTTCCGAAGAACACATTAAAATTGAGCTCAGTTTGTTGAATAGAAGGCTCATGAACGTCGCTATTTATTCCCCATTTTATCCATAAAATGAACTTGAGCAAAAATTTTGAACTCGAAGTGTTTGACAGACATGAAGTTTGACATTTTTACTGCTGACCTTCAAAAGCAGTACAAGGCATCTTAGATTCATGAAAACCCATTTCATCACACCGCATTTTCTGGCTCTTGCACTTCTGTAGAATCTCTTGTGAGTTTTATAGGTTAAGAACATATAGAGCATCAAAATTATAGGTTTTTGAGAAATTACGACTATTTTGATTTATTTACGGTAGTGGAAAGTTTGGCCACGTGGTAGAATAACAATGTTACTAAGTCGTCCACTGACAGCCGTATCTCTGATTTGTATATTTCTAAAAATTTTAGATTCCTAAGTCGATAAAATCCAATTAGACAAGTGAAGTAACTCGTTTTTGTGAAATCAAATACGGAGGCACGTATATTTCGTAGCTGTGTTTTGAATAAAATCTGTCCATAAAAATTAAGCAGTCACTTATGGAGTATTTCTCTGTTTCCGAAATATGTCCCCATTGAAACTATTCCTGCAAAATAAAACAAAATTTAATTATTTCTCTATAGAAGTGTCTTTGATACGCTTGGAATGCGGCGACTGAAATCTCAGTCTTGGGCGTATCCAAGACTCGAGTCAGACCAATCCGGTTTTCAATGAAAATCTGGACTAGTCTAACCGCCTGAATGCCCGATTTCCGGCTATCCCGTTTAAAAAAAAGGTGCACCCGGTTCAACTTATGTTGACAATTCCACATGTCTCGTAATCATAAATGTTGACAGCCCATTGACTTTTCATAACGAACATGAAATGCCGTCAAGAAATCGTCAAATAAATTTGGGTTGAAACTTTTGCACAAGGGCTAAGGTGTCCCCATAATCATAATCTTAGTCTCTTTTGAAAAGCAAAGGGTTATGGCCTTGCACTGCCTGTTATTAGTGACGTGGAAAGAAAAGCGTGAAAGTCGGCGTGACACAAAAAAATGAAGTTTTTTTTTGAAGTGGGTTGAACTGAGCACGGTCTTTTCTGGCCGTTTTGCCTAAGAATGAAAGGGTGAGAAGAATTTACCAGGCATATGGGGTTTTGTTTGTACATATTCATATTCATACTGTGTAATTGAATTTGTTAAGAAATTGGCACTTTGAGGCACGGCGCTGATGAAAATTTACATCCGAATAAGAACCATTGATTGAATTGACATTTACTTGACATGTTTATTGACAGAATTCCTTGAAGCAAAAAGGTGAGAATCCTGAGGACCCACAACACCAACAATCTTCTGGGAGAAAGGCCATGGGTTCAAAGAAAAGCCCGGGTGACAAAATGACGAAGGGAGGGCCAGAGTCAAATCATTCACATTCGATGGAAGGCATAACGGGTGGTAACCTTCCAAGTCCATCCAGCAGATCTATCAAACATGAAGACTCAACAAGCAGTGGAAAATCTACTCCGCCAAATTTCAACAACAATAATAATGGGCGAGGTAGTGAATTCACTAACGGTGATGATCCTCCACCTGCCAGTATTCCTAATTATGTGAATGTGACCAACCCATACCTTCCTTATAATTGTGTCCAACCTGGACCACCATTACACCCCCAATATGTTCTTCAAAATCATTTCCCATCCCCTGGACATGGACCACCTTTTTCGAATGGATTTACCCCCGATAGTGGCGGGGGCTCTGCTCTTACCGGAATTTACTCCGCCGTTCCAGCTACATTAGTTCCTACGTCGATTTATAATGGCGGGTATTCTGTCATCACAACTACGGAAAATCCGTTGCCGCCATTCAGTAGCGTTGGATTTTCACATTATGATCCAAATTCATTCGCTCATATGACGGCGGCATCACTTCAGCACCAAGGGAATCCTTTCCCACCACCACCACAGCAACAGCAACAGCAACAACCTCAGAGTGGTTCACCAAGTCCACGAAATGGGCAACAATATCAGCAAGGTGGTCCTGGCTCACCTCCAAGGGCTAATAACAGCAGTGGTCTTTTGGAAGCCTTTGGATCAGATATCAGAAATAATTCTAACAATTCTTTAAACCGAAATAGCCCGGAGGCCGTGCGATCAGCTAGTACCGCTTCCGGGTCATTGGAAGGAAGTTTGGATGGAATGAGTGGGGCCGGAAGTCCAGTCCATTCATTTTCAGATATGTCAAGTGGACCAGAGTCTGAGTCCTTGAAAGGTGAACTTTTGGACAGTGACACGCCTGGGAGTGGAGAAAGTCCTCCAGTTTTGCTCAAATGTTCCGAGTGTTCAAAAACATTTGGACGTTCTTGTTACCTTACACAACATACAAATAGTTCACACTCTGGTGGTAAACCATTTAAATGTTCAACTTGTGGTAAACGTTTCCCAGAAGAACCAGCTCTGTCCGATCATTTTGCTAAACATGGATCAGATAAACCATACAAATGTTCACTTTGTCCAAAACAATTTAATCATAAGACAGATTTACGTCGTCATTTGTGTCTTCATACTGGGAAAAAGCCATTTGAATGTAATGTGTGTGGAAAAGGGTTTATACGAAAGGACCACATGGCCAAACATACAGAAACTCATCGGAAACAACAAAACTTAAATAAAACTAAACATACAACTAATGCTCTCTCTTATATTGACAATATTTGAAGAGTACCCTCGAATTCTGTTCAAAAAAATAGTACTGAAGTTGAACTATTTAAAGAGTTGGACATGGACTTACAGATTTAGTTACCTCAAACAAAACTGGAGTGATTTTTGAACAAACAGGTACCTTTTTGTCTTCGCCTTGGAAGAAATAAATATTGACAGACATACAACGCATCGTATTGTGTATTTACAAAGACATTACATAGTTTAGTAAGACTTTAGTTAAAAAATTTTGATGTACTATATTGACACAAAATTATGAAATTCTTGTTGCCATAATTGTTTGTACATTTAAGCTTTTGTAAGAGGAAGGAATATTCCAATTAGGAAAAGTTCGTTCTCAGTATAATGAGCTTATCATTTTGAATTTGGATACAAAGAAAACTTTTAATTTGTGAGCGAATTCACGTGAAACAGAAGAATGTGTAAACGACCTGCAAATTGTAGAGACAGTGAAATGAGCAGTGAAAGCATTAGCGATTGTAATGAAATGTTTGGGTCCCAAGGGTCCCGAAAAGGGTGGCTCAGTGAAAGTTCAATATTTGGAGTTTTTACCGCATATTTAAAAAATAATGGGTACACACATGGGTATATAACGGTTATCGTATGAACCCTTGTCAGAGTTTGTATTATTTGGCGAAGGCAACCCGTAGTTTTGTTGATTTTGTCCCATCAGAAAAAGGTGCTGTACCTGTTCTCTTGGGTTTTTGGGTTGGACCCCTTTTTACACAAAAATTACTTGTTCATATGATATAGAAATACGATTACAAATCAAAAAGAACCCAAAAACTCCTCGCACGGGTTAAGAGTAAAATTGGAGTAAACTTATTGTCCTGAAAATCGTAACCCCTAATTTGAATTAGTTGCGGTCCCTAGTAGCTCAAATAGCGGAGGTGCGAACCCGTGGACCAATGTAATTGGAATTAGCGTAAAAGAGTCTAGCGTTGCATAAATTTTGGAAGTATTCCTCACTTACTAATCTTGTAAATTGAGTATTGAAAATAATACGGTTGTACCTAATCTTAAAAATACTAATGACAATGAGCGACTTGCTCCGTGAGTCGTATCAAACTAAAGTTCCTCTGACGTGTGAATCGTCTGCAATTAAGTAATTAATAAATTACTCGTGTGCAAAATAGTATGACAAAAAAATATGACGCTTGGTTAGTGTGAACTATCTATCAAATCATGGTTGTTGAATTGTAACTTGAGAAACAATCTACGGAATTTGACTAATATTTTTGAAGGAGATATAAAATGAAATTTTGAAGCGCTTCTTGACAGGTTTCTTGTGATTTCCGACCGAGTCTTCTCAGCAAGTGCTTCATGATTGAGCACAAATGCGCTGTACCTCATAATTGTCTTAATTAAATAAATTAATTCCATTGTGCATTAATATAAAAACTCTGTACACTCAGAGTTTCATCATCAAGTGTAACTCAAAAGTTCCTTAAAAGCCGTGCTGTCTGTGACAAGCAGACGTGAATATGTAAGATTATTGTTTTATCAAAGCGTTATATGTGAAATACATGCGTAATTATTATTATATAATATCAATATCAATAGTTAAGAATTACTCTAATATATTGTAGGATTGCCAAGTATTAGTAAATTAAAAGCCAGCAGCTATCACTTGCGAATCTCAGGTTTGATTGGTTATCCATATAACGGACAACGGACTAAACATTCCATGTGATCTCATTGAGAAATTACATAAATTTTTTTGTTCATAATGTTGCATTTATTAATTAAATCTGTAATACTCATTGTTGTCCGTCTATGCTATGTACAAAATTAGTGATAAAGTGATTAGTCTCAGATTTCTTTAAATGTGCTGCGAGATGGAGGCAGTTTGGCCTTGTATGATGTCATTAATGACGACGTACTCTCGGATCACATTTAAAATAATCTGAGAAGGAATCAATTATCCCGCCTTTCAGAGAAATTATTACTCTTGAAAATATAGTATATTTATAGTAAGTTACAGTGTATGTTTTTTCTTGATTGCTGAATATTTAGATTTACATTTCTAGTTTAATCACGTTTTTGCAAATTTTGTACTTTTAATTTCGAGTTGTTTATTTTGGAGCTAATTGTGTAGATTCTTCAAATTGTACTATTATAATAAAATTATGTACTTAATAGAGCCAAGTCTGTGAAACTCTTCATGACAAATTTTACCTTTATACTCGATTGAATGTGAAATAATACTGTGACTCAACTAATAAAAAGTACAACTGTATTATGGATTATATGGGGGAGAAAATTGTATTTTTTGAGGTTGCGATGATTTTGATATACACTTAAACCTCCTTAATGTATTTCTGTAGGCCCCTCAAATTCCCAAACATCTCGAGAGTAAAAAGAATCAGTTTTTAACTTATAATTAGATGGACGTATTAAGGAGGTTCTCCTAATCTAATACTTAAGCCATGCACGCACGCATGCTTGAAACGAATAATTTTGTGAGCAAATTATTTCTCCCTGTCATGTCGGTCTCTTAAAAATTATTTCATTTCTCCCCTTCGTTTTCTGTTCACAAGAAAATTTGAACGAACGAAGTCTGTTACATGGATGGAACATGGAGTAGTTTAGTGTTGTGAACGTAAGAGGAATAACAAAAATATCGTCGTCGTCGTAAAGGTTTTGCTCATAGGGGTTTACGGTTTACTTAAACTGACGAGGGAATCTTTAGGGTCGATACTACAATTTCCAAATGCACTTAATACATTGTTGAACACTTTTAGAAATAAGAGAGATTATTTCCTATGTAGTTTCGTTAGTTATTGTGTGGTTTCAGGAATTTCGGAATAGACCTAGAATTTCAGTTTGCCAGAATGGAACGAAAAAGAAAATCGTCCCTGAGTTGTTTTCCAGTAGAGATGAGGTTGCTTTCCATTTGGCCTAATGAAGCTATCCATGGTACTAGGAAGAGCCTCCAGTGGAGAAATTCTTTTCGAAGCAACCACCAAACATTGTATAGAACCTTGGACATAGCGAAACGACAAGGGACTACTAATTTATGCTCATTAAAGGGCCACTAGAATATGATGCTCGTGTATCTAGCTTAGAAGTGCCCTCGTGAGAAGTGATGTGTAGTCATGGACATGGAAGCAAAGTACAGCCGACAATAACAAGGGCATTGTTGAAATATTTGGTAGAGGGGTTAGAGTTTTGTAGAAGAGATTCTCTTTTAGAAAACATCTCCAACCATTGGCATTGGCTCCCAAGCATTTGCTTTTAAGAATCCTTCTTATCTGATGAGACGACGTACGAATCTCTATCCTCTCTCTTACATGTAATTAAATGTGTTTATCTATTTCTTCCGTAGGAACGGCTTACCTCTAATTCTGGCCATGGCAAACGCCCTCGGCCATTACATCAAATTTTCTTCACAAACAACGCCAAATAAGTTATATGTTAACGCAATTCCAAATATGATCATGCCAGGAAAAGCTAGGCACGTTGGTTTCTGATCAAATATCAGACATTCTAGTCACAGACATCCTAAACAATATCACTTATTTCTCTGACTAGTATCTATATTTGTAAAATCATAAGAATATTATTTCCATAAATATCTGATAGGCAACTCAGTTATCCACGACATATGTATTCGGATTCTTCTGATAGATTCATAAATGGGTAAATAAATCAAATATGCACTTATTCGATTGAATCACCTTATTAAAAAACAGCGCCCTACGCATAGTAGCTTTCATGTCAGGTCAGAGGTGAAATGACAAAGTAGCAAAATCACTAAAGTCACGAATACAGAAATCCAAGCCGGGTAGTGGTAATTTAAGTTCCAATTTTAATAAAAAAAAGAGCTTACAGTTGTAAAATTAGCAACATCTGTAGAATTAGAACATCTCTCGTTGATCAGTTAGAAATGAAAACTTCGCAAGATCTGTTGTTTTAATAAGCTCCCATACCGTAAAACTTCAAATGCAAGTCGCGAATTGTAGCCAGAACACCACAACTTTCTCCATTAGGGAAATAAAGAAGGTTTTCCTGAAATACTAGATTCGTACTGTAAGCTGGGTCAAAAGAAATAGAAGTCGGGCCTCTATTGGAAGTTTCGCGGTATAAAACCTGGGTGGATTAGGTTGTATTAGATTTATTAAAATTAGTGTATTGTATTCTACGACATAATCTACCTTAACGAAATTGAGGTCACATTGATTAATCAGTGTGATTCTAGTTCCAACTGTATAATTATAAGCTAAATAACAATAACGAAATTCAAATAGTAGGTAGTCTGTTAGAAGGACTTTGCCGACTTTATTTGGGCAAAAGCACTTAAATTTTTATAATGTTTTACCAAACTACAAAATATCAGAATTCAAATTATAGTTTTTAGTACAGAAATAGTCTCTAATTTACCGCAGGTTGGGTTGTTAGTTGTTACACATTATCCTGATGAATATTCCTCGCTCCAATGTGTGCAGAGCTATTTTAACAATAGGTCAACGTATCACGCGATCAAAGTCGGTTGACAAGTTGGTTCCAAGAAGCACTAGCAAAATGGTGAGGTTAAAATAATATATTATACCCAAACCTTCTACAGGTTGTCAAATCAATATATTTTAGTAAGGTTGAAAATCGTAGTACAACGCCCTTAATTTAGACATATTTCAATCCAATAATTACGTACACATAGTTACAGATGAAAAATTTGAGGGAGGCCGAGTAAAACATTAGTTTCATCGTTTACACGATGTAGTACCATTTTGTAAAATGTTCGTCCCTAACATATGTATATATTGGAAGGAATTGGCTGAGGGTATGGATGAAGGCCCTGAGGACATAAGTGATTGTTTATGACTGAATATAGGGTTGTAAAATTTTGAAGGGACGAACTTGTCTGCCAGACAGTATTATATCCGTATATCGTATTTCTATCTCCCTACTGTTCTTAACCCCAGAATATAGACAATCACAAGATTCAAGGAAGACGGGATGATTGCTAGAAAGAACTTTAACTTTAATTACTAAAGATTTTGCTTTGCGATTTAACACGAGCGCTTCTCAAATACAGGGTTCCAATTATGTAATTCAAAATGAAATTGCATTTAAAGTTAGATTTTTGTGAGAGTCGAATGAATGGTATCTTACCACTTCCAACAAGTGGATTCAACAACACATTTTATCCTTTGATACTGATAGTTTTACATTCAAGAAACCAATTTTTTTTAAATCCCATACACAAATACGGTTAAATGTCAAACAAATTTTGTGAGACATATTCGCAACCCTACTCCAGGGTACTTCAGTCAATAAAAGTTATGTATGGGCCAATAAAACCCAAAAAAAAGTTATTGGTCCAACATCGGAAGGATTCTGTTGTAAAGTCTCGAATCTGTTGCTTCCATGAGGAAATGCCCTTTTTCCGCTGTCACAAATTGTCACAATTACTAACTAACAGTAACGGTTTCATTCATAAACAAGTTTATGTCCACATTATACTGTGTCAACTCTATTTTATTGTACTTGTAAACGTTGTATAGCAAATTAAATTAGTTCATCCGACTAGTTGTGGACTATCGACACCGGAATCTCAAATCAATTGAATTTCTATTTTCATATGCTTTTTAACCTTTTACTTTTACCCAAACATGGATAAAACACAAGACAGACGATTCGTTTTCTGATGACACCAGAATTAGTAATTAAATAACGGCCAGATTTTAATATTTACATGTGTGTGATTTCAAACAAAACAATCGGCCGTTTTTAAGGTTATAATTTCCTCACGTTTCTCCATTCATTAGACCGAAAGACTTTGATTTTGAAATGAATAGACAAGGGGAAAAATCCTGCTGCATAATTTTTTTTTATTTTGAAAAGTTCTTTTAAGTTTGTAACCTTGGAAGACGACGCGATGGCTATTAAATGAAACTATTCTATTCATAAATGAGAATGAAAGTGAATGTGTTAGAAGAAACAGACTAGACTAGATAGATTCAAAATTATCATATTAAAGAAGGAAGGAAGTAAGAATTCAATTGGGGTTGTTGGTTCCGGGACATTACTTTGTGAGCACCGCAATGGAACGCAAAAGAAAGTGAAAATGATTAGCATTTTTTTGAATGAAATATGCAAATGAAGTGAACGTGAAATAGTAATCCTTTCATTTTCATTACAGACAGCGGTTAGGTTGTTGGCCATTTTATTTTATACAAGGTTGGACTTGATATCAGAATTCGGATTCGAGATGTATCGTATCGTATCGTATGTTCGAAACATTTATCTTTCCGTTCGTTACCAGATCATTAGATTTTTACAGAACAGACAGTGAGATGAAATGGATTTTCTGATTCGGTTCAATGATCACTGGATTACTCGAATTACATAGTTTATGTGATTTGGAATGAATGTTTTTGAAAATAAACAATGAAGGAAGCGGTGGATATGGATTGGAATGGGTGGACTCATTTCAATTTGCGTGCTTGATTTGATCTCTTGTTATGTGATCTGGACTGAGCACAAATAAATTCCATGTTCATTTTCATTTATAATACTTGGATTTCCTCATCCTCATAATTTATTGGTTTTTGGGTGCTGTCGTTCCTTGCTAAAGTCAACGTTTGGTTCCGTTTTCGTCCAGCTGCTCTTTTCAACTCATTTGTTCCATCTCTACTCCATTCTATTCTAGCATTCAGTTCTTCTTTTGAATCAACAGTTACTTATGCACCCCTACCAGGAAAAATCATTATTGCTTTAGTACTGTAAGTCAACTCGACGGTCACAAGGTAAACCATCCTGTCGGTTGTAAAAGTCACAATTAATACTCAACGCCACGAAAATGAAAATGTAGCCCCAAGATGCGATTTTAGTTTATCGGCAGAAATTCTTGGAATATTTTCAGTACTTGTGCCCCGAACAAATCGACTAACTCTGAAGGTTTAGGTCAATGCCATTGAATTTACACCCGAATGCTGTCCCTTGTCAGACAACACGACCTGACTCTCAAACGGTGACTGAACTGCACTGTTAGTAATTTATTATAACGAGAGCTTGGACTCGGACTAGGACTAAAAGCATAAATGATTTCTGAATACTCAAAATGTTTCAAAAACTCAGACTCAGACTTCAAAAAAGAATTCTGAGTCAACTAATGATCATTCCGTCAGATCAGTCAGGCCAGCCAGCCTCCGGATGCGTTGATCTGCTCTGTTCTCCAATTCCAATGTTTACTTGAACCAAATATTAAGTCCATTTACAACACAGCAAAACCGACCTACCACCACCTGCTTAAACTTATTTCCCACAATGTGCAAGATCTGAGAGTTCACATTTATACACATTTTTATGTTTATATTTTCCACACTATCACTCAACCCCATCTGCACCACTCATGCATTAAATATCAAAACAATTCTTCGGGACTGTCTCTGAAAGTTACAAATTCCTTTTTATACATATTGCCTGTTTCTCATCCATCTAACTACGACACCATATACTGAACTTTTCAATATAAGAAATTCAGTAGACGGCGAGAAGTTAAGCAAAGAAATATAATGAATATACTAGATGAATTAACGGGTATCCGCCAAGGATCGGAACACCTCTCGAAACAATTGAATGGAGACATTCAGCCTATGGACGTACGACTTATAACTTCTGTCAGGATGGTCGGATCGTGCTAAATTCTACACATCGTGCTGAATTCTAGTAGAGTAATTTCAATCCGAACGTTCCTGCATATCTCATTCCATTCGCAGGCATACTCCATAATGTACTCTAATCAACACAAGGGAGTCCAGATTTGTCCTCTAATATTAAATTTAATTAGCACTATACTATACTCAACCTTGTAAATGGTTCGAGAATTACCGGAAACAGCCAAATCCGAATTACCATTTTACGAGTTCTTATTGACGACACCACAACAGAATTCAAGAACCGGTCAAAGACCTTTAGAAAGTGTAGAAAGCCACAGAAGCTGCTGATCATACTTTTTGTTCAAAATAATTTAAAAGCGCGTTGAAATTATAAGTAATTTGTACAAATCCTGGATTTCCCAAATCGTACGCGTACATCACGTCTTGATATAACAAACGAAAATATTGGGACGATCTTTATTTTACTAGGTATATACCAGAATCGATGCGATGGAAAAGAATCAACAGTAGCTTCAACTTACACTCTCTCTCTTTCCAGAACTAATTGGAATTGGAAAATTATTCGGGTTGGGGTAGGACTGAATGTGATAAAATTGAATTGTTAGATAAGATGGGCGTAGTCTACCGTGTGGTGCCTGATGAAGAAAAGAAGACACGGAAATACATACGAAAAAAGGCCGGGCGGCAGGTGTGTTCCGATTTTCGATCCGATATCCCAAAAAAAATTAGACACATTGCATTACATGTGCATTGTGCATCCCAGGCCAGACCGGCCTGGCCTGGCCCTTTCCTCGGATCTCATCTGATTTTGATTCATCTAAATTCACCTTGTAAAGTTCGTTCGATCTTCTTTTTTGATGAGAATGATGCACTGCAATCCAACGGAAGAACCAACCCTTGTACAATTTTTTTAACCCCTTTTCCTTTCATCTGTACTCATTATTATTTTCTTTACAAATCCAACCACCTTTTCAAAATTACAATATATACGTAATACATAAGTATAACATTAAAGCTCCGACACCAGCATGTTGTGTATTTAAATCACGAGTAAGGTTATGCAAAATTATTCAACCTATTTTAATTCATTCCTCTTCCTTATCCAGTTACTTCCTACTTATCAGGAGGAGGGGCATTCACTATTATTCAGATTCTGGACAAGATTTGAATTGGACTCAGACATGCATTGTTGAAAGCTCTATTTAAAATATTACCTACATTAGCATACCCTATATATGCAGATGCAAGTGGATCTTTAAATTGTACACAATAGACTGGGAATATCTAAATATTCTCACGGATATTTGTTCTCATCATCTGATCAGAAATTATACCAAACACAGAGTTTGGTTTTCTCACGAAACCAACAACATTTCGCTATATACCTATATTGTGACAGAATTTTAATTTTAATTTTTTAATTCCTTTTGTGCGACTTGCTGAAAATGACACCGAAAGAAACACTATTCGGCTCTAATTAAATGTGGAAAACAGTCTAATCTCGAGTTACGAAAAGGACTGAATCAAAAGAAGACAGGTAACTAACAGCAAGGTGTGGTGATGTGAATTAATTAAACTTTTTAATTCAAGAATTGAAGATGCCACTCAGCATTACTAACGAACACGGTACAGCTTTCTCCAGCTCTAAACAGAGCAGATCTGTGCTTATTAACCCATGAGATTTTACAGTAAACAGGTTTCCAGCCTATTTATGAACGAATTTTTAAACTTTTATTCCCATTTCAAAGAATTATTCAAATATATATTTTTTAAATTGAATTGATGGAAATTGATGGAAATTGACTAATTGACTTATACTTTCCTAAACTAAACTAAAGCTTAATGCATTCCAGTGCAGGTTTGCATGCAAATGCTACAATGCGAGATCGTGTGGGCCATAAGCGAAAAAGGCTAAACTCTTGGAGTAGACTTTCACTTTCTCCAGGACGGATGGCGCGATAGTACGGCGGGCCTCACTAGTGCGTCTCCAGTAATCTTCGGGTTCAGATGAGCGTCGGTTATAACATCATCAGTGCGAAAGAAACGTGGATTTCTTAGGCGAAATCATCGCCATTGTGCATCATTGTGCATTGAAAATATCAAAGTACCATAAGTCTTTGATTTCCCTACGCACTTGTCATTTCTACAAAATACATTCTGGTTACGACACACCATCAAATTTATTTTCTAAGAGAATTTCCTACGCTAAATGTGTTTTCGGAACAATGATAATCATGAGCGCGTTTTGAAACTAATGCACTCTGATTCACTAACAAATTTATTAATGATTTGGGAAGGAGAACATTTTCGAACACTGACAGAAAAGTTATGTATTACTTAAAGAAACCATTTTGTTAGAACAATTTTCTTAACTTTTGTACTAAGCTTTGGACGTCTCTGTCATTTTCAATTGAAACATGAATATGCTGTAAGTCATCATGGTTCCAGCTATCTGCAAATAAAAACATGTACTATAAAATCGATGGTAATTTGAACAAAATATTTATTAAGCACTTACGGCTGGCAAGAGGCGATAATCAATCGAGAATAAGTTGTTTGCTGTAAAACTCCACTTCCAAGTCGTTAAAGAGTACACTAGTTTATCCACCTATAATAAAAGTTTTAAAAAGTTATTTGTTGCCATTAAAAGTGAACCAACTCTGTTAGGACGGGTTAAGTGGATGTTATATACGTAGGTTAGGACGGATTACAGTACTATTCTTTATGAGTGTTGTCACTAATAAATTAATAAAATAATTAATTCGTTCATAGAACTAAAATTGATTTCTCAGTTTAAACCTGTAATAAAAATCGTGTACTTCACGTATTGTGCTCAAATCATCGTATGTCGTCAGAATCAAATCAAACACGGGAAATGCATTTTCGAGAATTTAAAATTTTGTATTATTTTACTTCATCAAATCTATTCTGGGCCAATCCTGACCGAGCTTGAAAAGTAAGACTTACGGACTTCTCAAATCCTTCGTTTTCTGCAGCAGCTCTGTATGAGGACTCAACCAGTTCCTTCGATTTGGTGATCTACATAAACCAAAATAATGAAATACGAACTGCAAATTGGTGAAAATGATAAAAACTTTTAAAACCTAAAACACTTTCGAAATAACTCCCTTAACTAAATTATAAAATCTCCTTCGGCACAAAATTAATATTCGTATTATCGCGGTGTAATTTGTCTAACCACTTGAAGCCCTCTTAATTAAATATTGATTACCGTCTGTCTGTTTGTCTACGAATTTTAGATATTATGATAGAAAGATAGATAAGGTACACTTGGTTACAACAGTTAACCCTGCAAAGTTTGGCCGAATAGTAAGTGTTATCTATCTAAGTATCTAGTAAACAAAATCATTATGTCAAACCTTTCAGAATTAACTTATTAATTTTTCAACAAAAGTCATTATAACTTCCTACGTTAAGTAATGTAAGGGAATAAAGTCATAGAAAAGACTAAATTCATTTCATACGCGATGATAACGCAGCACTTGAATAATTCAGAGAACTCATACCTGACGCCTCATATACTCTCCAAGCTGAGCAATTAGAAGCATTGTTAGCAAAGCCGCAACGGAGCCAGATACACATTGTATTTTGGTGCAAGTTCCCGTATGAATGACAACATTTAAAGTACCGTACAAGAAAGTAAAAATGGCTTGAAAAATAAATGCTGCAGAATAACTTCCGAAAACTTTGTCGAATACTGAGAAAAGAAGTTTCAAATTTGTGAAAACTCGATTGAATTGCTCGGAATCGATTGAGGGGTCGTTCAATTCGCTCTTTTCATGTTTAGAATTCAGTATATTGGCAATGGCATCGTCCGCTGGTCCTTGGTCGACCTTCATTTCAATAGTTGACCGTGGAGAGTAATTTTCATAAACGGACGGCAGCGGTGCACATAAATTTTGAGAAAGGTTCTCACAAAAATGTTTGAATAAATTCGTCAGTTTCAAACCAAGAATGACTGTTAGGGTCAACGGAAAAATCATGACGAAAGCGTTCACACCGTCGTAGAGAGCATTTGCAGGGACAAAGAGCCACCGAAATTCGTCAAAAATGTATGTCGTAGAATTTGAAAATGTGTCAATTTCAATTATGTAAAAATTGATAAACAGGTATCCTCTGTATACGGAGAACGACATTAAGGTGATGCCTGCGAATGCGTACATTCCGATATTTCGATACTTCTTGGCTTTTGATTCACAATTCCGTTGATACAAAAGCTCCCTCTCGATTTCCAGACAACCCTGGATGATTTTGATAATTTCAGGGCAGAAGCGAATGGACAAATACCTCACAACCGTTTCAATCGTGTAATAAGACATTAATGAGGAAACATCTGAGAGCCAATTTGACAACAGGACATTACTATCTTCCAGTTGGGCTTTATAAGATGGCACAAAATAATCAAATGCCACTAGGAGGCCACAAATACAAGAGATCACCGCGTATAATGTTGAAAAATTGAAGAATCTGAACCGGAAGTGCGAAGAAGAGGGATTTGGAACAATAGTAGGAAAGCAGCCAATAATCCAACCAATCGACAGGAGAAACGTTAGAAGATAATTCTTGGGATTTAGAGAAGTCATTTTTAAAGATATTTTGGGTTAATTTCAGTATTGGAATTTAATCAAAACTGTCCCACTCTCCTGTGTACGAATAAGAAACTAGTTCAGCTTTTTCTACACTTTTGTACTGTTTTATAATGAAATGTATCGTCTTCACGAGCTCGGAAATTAAGTTTACTCAGGTTGTGTCAAAAATTACTGGTTTTACCTCTGAAGAAAATTGAGATAAATACTAAATTGGGAGAAAGAAAGAGAGAAACAATGTATTAATCTAAACAACCGATCGGTCGAAATTGTAGGCGAAATAATGGCGAGTGTCATAATGAACAACATGAATTCGATTACGCAGATTAAATTTTGTTAGCGTGTTCGAAGTTTTTTAGTCCGATCGTTAATTTGATGTTTCCCTAAGGATCGAACTCTCTAATTCGTTCTAGTTTCGTTTTCGTGCGCAATGTGAACAATTGTTAAGTTGTCGAGGCCATGAGAAAGCATTAGCAGAAATTGTTTACGAATGGCGAAGGTCTGGAGAGCTTAATTGACCGATTAAGCACCGATTAAGCATTAAAAGATCGATAATCATAGAAATATACCTAAGCATATTAAAGATATACTACCACACTGGATAGGCAAGGATGGCTATGGGAAAATGAATGCAAATTAGAGACTTCGGTTTTGCAGTCAAGATAGCTCAAGAAATAGATCAAGGACTGGTCTATTGTGACGACAATAAGGAAGCGCACCTGACCTGTACTTCCAGAGCGTTAGAAATCTTCACAATTCATACCCCATGTCTTATGTCTTGTTCATTGTATTTTGTAAACATAATACAAAAGCCAAATATTATCGTAATTAAATTAATGCGTACCTCTTCTTTGAAGCATTCCCCCAGGCGGGCAATTAGAAATATTGATAGCAGCGCTTGTAAAGACCCGAGTAAGCTTGGTACTTTGGGAGCCGTCCCAGTAGAAAGAATGGAATTTAAAGATCCGTACAAGACAGTAGAGACTGCCTGTATTATCAGAGCTGCAGAGTAACTCCCGAAAACTTTCCCGAATGCAAGGAAAAGAACCTTTAATTTAGTGAATATTCCGTTGAGACGGACAGAATTATTCAACACATCTTTTGAGTTTCGCTGATCTTTATTTGAGCTAAGCACATCATTAATTGGCAAATCCGGGAGACCCACGGAAATGTGACAAGCCAGGTCTTCGGAGAAATCTTCGAGTAAGTTCATAATTCGCAATCCAAGAACAATCATCAATACAATTGAAAAAGTGACCGTGAAAGCATTTACAACATCGTAGGCAATATTCGCTGAGATAAAAAGCCATCGACATTTTCCAAACAAAAATGTCTCCAAATTCAAATCCTTGTTAAGGTAAACGATGTAATAATTCCAGTATATTCTGTAAACGAAGTACGCAGCTAATGAGACGCAGAGGAGCGTGCACATTCCGACATTTCGATTCTTTTTTTTTACCTCCTGATTTCTCAAATTGTTCAGATCTCTTTCAATTTCTGAGCAATCTTTGATAATTTTAATAATTTTGGGGCAACATGGAATAGATATATATCTAATTACGGCTTCCACAGTGTAATATGTTAATAAGTACATGCAATCTGAGAGCCAAGTAGACCGGGTGATACTATCATTGGTCACTTCATCCTTGTAGAATAGTACAAAGTAATCAAAACCGACTAGAAAAGCACAGACGCCGAAAATAATGGAATATAATGTTCCATAACTGAAAAGTTTAAACTGGAATTGCGGAGAATATGGGTTTCGGGATGCGCAGGGAAAACACCCAACAATCCATCCGATTAATAAAATCAAGTTAAGTACGCAGTCATCAGAAGACATTTTTGTTTTCCTAACTTTATCACCCGAACTTTCAAACGTAAAGTTTAAAGCCTCAGCGAGGTGTTGTAATAGTTCGAACACCAGTATGGTGTGTGTAGAAAGTATATTTTATTTCCTGAGATCGCGGGTTCAATTCCAACTTGACTCAGTCTCATTTCCGGTTCGCTGGGCGTTATAACGGTTTAAGTCCTCACGACACGTTTCAATTGACTGGGCTGTTCCACTAATTGCGGAAATTTTATATTTCTAATTACAATTCACGCTCAAATGCCGAAAATTTTGCCCAGTTCATAAGTGCAAGTTCGAACTGACGAGGTAAAAAGAACTATGTCACAGTTTCTTCAAATTTCAAACAAACTTAAACTTTTTAATCTGATAATTTCACTCTAATCGCCACATTGAGAAAAACTACTCGAGATTGCCACTACTTTTGATCAGAAAGTAATAACCGAGGTTACCTATTTGGCAAATTTCCTTTTGCCAGTTTAGAAACGACTAATAAATAAATTCATTTCATTATTGGTATTGAATTATATCGTTCTAACAAAAACTTATCAAAATAAACTCAATCAGACAGTTCATATTTGCAAAGGGAGTGATACAAAATGCTTCAAAAAGTGAATTATTTGATGCCACGTATTTGCGAGTCATTATGATAAAGAGGGAAAATCGACTAGTTGGGAAAACATTACCTTTCTAATATTCTATTTGTCTATTTTAATGTAATAAGCAATTCTGGAGAAGTAGAAGTAGGAATTTCTATTATGTCATACTCTTTAGTCAATTTTATCTGAATTCTGTAGTTCAGTATAATTCCATCCAACATTTACATAAACGCTGGTTCTCAAACCCTTCAGTTATAGAAGATTAAACGTATAATGGAGTTTAGTTTCAGGGATCAATTTTATTCTTGAAATTAAATCTCAAATTAAATAGTAAAATGAACTTTCTCCACTTAAGACAGCTTGAACTTTGTGAAATTTTTGACCAAACCCAATATGTAATTGGAAATTGACAACAAAAAATCATTTTTTATCCCCATCTCGGAAGGAAACCGGGTTTTCTCACTCTTCCATTCTAAATTTCAATCCTCGCCGCTAGTCCCATCGAACATTGAAGTGTTATATGGCTCGTTGCATTTTTTTAGGCAAACTATTTTTTGCAAAATCCATGTATCTCAACTTTTCTTACACTGATCCTGATTCAGTTGTTGGGTTTGCAACTCATTCATACCTAGGTTTGTTTGAATGCAATGGCGTAGCACTGAAACGTACAAACGAACAAAGTCCTACTATAAGAGAAATGTAAAGTGGAAATTAACAATCATGCATTTATCCATTCCTAAATCTAAAATTCTGACAGGAAAATTGTAGACGAACATGCTCCACCTTCAAATTAATTTATTTTTTAACTCATACAAACTATATTCTTCCTATATTTTTCAGGAAACACAGGTTTACATTTTGGCATTCAATAAAACAGAAATTGTTCATGAATAAATTCAGTAAGTTGGACTAATCACTACGTCACTTTACGATCCTGCTTACATAATTGAGAATCGATTCACAACGACGGATTCAATGAAATGCAAAGTGAACTAAGGCGTGCTACTACTGTCGGAGTTCCGAAATTTAATACCAAAATAGTACTAGTAAATGACATTCGTCATAACTAGATTCTAATATTTTCTATTGAACTTTATTGGAACAAAACGACGCGAAAAGTAACTTTCCATACCTGTCGTCTCATCACTTCCCCCAGATGGACAATGAATACCATTTCCAAAAGAGACTGCACAGAGCTGATAATACTATGTGGAGGGTGCCGTTAATAAATAAATAAATATGTGCCTTCGTATAAGTTCCGGTGGAAATAATGACATTCAGAGTTCCATACAAGAAAGTGAAAACAGCTTGGAGAATTAGAGCTCCTGAATAGCTCCCAAAAATTTCTTCAAATGATGAAAAAACTAGCTTGAATGTCGTAAATGTCCGGTTAAGTCGTGCGGGATTTGTTGATGATACATTCACTTTAATATGCCTCTTGGAATTGGCAACGTAATCTGATGCACCCGTAGATATTTCGATAAGGTCGCCGGATTCATCAAAAATGGAGTTACTCAGGTCTTCGCAAAATACTCTGAACAATTTTGTCAATCTCAAACCGAGAATAGCCGTAAATAATATTGGAAAAATTAGAACAAACATATTAGCAATGTCATAGATTACATTGGCTGGGATATAAAGCCAGCGGAATTCGGCGAACACGTATGTGTTGATATGTTTCATTATATCAATGTTAGTGATGTAATAAAACACAAAGAGGTAAATTTTGATCGCGAGAACTGAAATTAAAGTGAAACAGAGAAAAACGTATGTGCTGGCATTTCGATTTCTGTTACTGCTTGTTGAACCCAACAACTCTCGCCGTATTTCTGCACAATCATGTAGAATCTTGATAATTTTAGGGCAGCAGCGGATTGACAAATATCTTATTAAAGTTTCAGCAGTGTAATATGAGAATAAATACGTAGAATCCGACAGCCACACGGACAAGGAAACTTTGGTATCGTTGACTAGAGATTCATACGATGAAATAAAGAAATCAAATCCAACAATACACGCACCGATGCACCATATGACAGAGTACGCTGTTGCAAAACTGAAAAGTGTAAACCGGAAATTCCGAGATGATGGATTTGGGGTTTGTGACGGAAAACATCCAACAATCCATCCAAGTGACAAAATAAATGTAAGAAAATAGTTTTTCATTCTGGATATATTCTGACGAGATCGAATTGTAATGTAATTATAATATCAGTGTTTCCTGTCGGCTCACAAACACATACTAAAAATGCTTCCTATACTTCTTGTTCCTTAAAATTTATATCCCGTTAGAAAATAATTTCTTTCTACGTTTGACAGGGAAAGCTAGTTTGAGAAAGGTGTGACCCAATATTGACTTTAGAGAACTGTATGAGCCTGCTACTTTCAATTCAACAATGATTGGAATAAATTGGATGGATAAAGCTGTCAGGTTCTATAGGTTCGGTTTGATTCAGTGTCGAACTTAAAACTTCAAAACAAGAAAATTCTGTACAAAAATTAGAATCTCCATTTCATAACAGTAATATTCTGTCTATAACGAAAAGTAAATTAGCTTCGCTTGATCACCTTAAAATGCAAAGCCAAACGGAGCATTTGCTTCGCACAGGCTACGCTGTTTGCGGATTCGGCTAAGGACAAGCCCCCCGTGCATTTCTAACGACCAAACGATGCGACTTTTTGTGTTGGGGCCTTCACAAAAGTTGTTCAGGACGCCATGGGCTATAACATATCAAAAAATCCAGCCAAATTTAAAGGGAGGGCAGCGCCATCCCCCTTGTGTAGTATATTTTCAATTCTAGAGCATTATAGTGATTTTCAGAGTAAAGTCAGTTACTAAACACGATTTTGAAGTTTTTGTGATGGAATTTTTGCGCTACGCTGCATAGATGGGGTGAAGGGGAGTGTAAAAGGAATTACAATTGTTCAATGTTAACTGAACAAGTCATTTTTACGTTGCGTAGCGTAAGTGTACTATGCTCCTCAAGTGGAATTTTTCAAATTTTGTCGTCAACTCATTGGTAAAATTTAGGTTAAGTC
>JAQGCA010000472.1:0-27827 GCA_034698945.1 Protaphorura quadriocellata
ACACTCATATGTAAGTATGAAATTAGAACAAGAAACGCCTTATTTACTTTAATCAAAAATAATTACTGAAAAATCCTGGTATGTAAGTACAGAGTAAGATAAGAAATACGGTAACCTAACAGCACGGACAATTTTTTCCGCCCTTCATTAAGACTTGGTGTGAGATTTGAAATTAGACATTTGAGCCAGTCTTCCCAGTCATTAACATTCTTTCCTGTCTTCGCTTCCTGCAATGGAAATTAGCACCCCACGCCGAACTCTGAAAAGAAATCATCTCCCCTATCTCTATACAAACACATGCCCCAAAAATGCTTCATTTTCTAGTGCGGGGTACTAATTGAGTATTTTTTGTTACCTACGTAATGCATGTGTTCTGTTGTGCGTGCATTTTCGGCCAAAATAGTCTGGTTGATACAATTTGGCCGAGACAGGGCCATTTTCTCTGTTATGTTTATTCTAGCGGTATAAAATACTCGAATTATAAAAAGTCACCAAGTATTTAAAATTTTGTCATAGTATATATTTAACAAGTTTAAAGTTGAGAAGCCCAAATTCCATTTATTGACAGTTAGACAAAGGAGTTTCTCTGCACATTCCAAAAACCCGGGTTTCCAAACTCGACTCCATTCTCTGTCACATAAATTTTAATTATTCGGAGAAGGATTTTACGACTCAATAATTCCAAGTCATGTCGAACATTTACAATGACTTCATTCCTCGGGTTCGGAGTTCAGGTTTTATTATTGTGACAAGAGAATACTAGAAAGGAGGAAAAGTTTTAATAAGGAAGAAGCCATGCTGTGCATGTTCAATGCACTAACAATTACAATAGTATGCAATACAAATACAAGTGATTGTCAAAGCTTCGTTATGCGCTCTCCACTCTTATGACTTTCAATCAGAACGGAAATAATTTCCTCATGTGAGTGAATTTGTCAAACAGGGTGGCTCAGATGGATTTACAAACGGTCCAAGTTAATGGTTTTCAGAAAAACCGGACAGCAACATTTTTTAGAAAATTTTATCTATTACCATCATCGACCCAATACGGCTTGCGTTAGGCAGAACTAAATAGACCAGTGATTTATTAATTTTCCTGTGTGATTAATTTCACTTATTCAAAATTTCAGAGCGCCAAAAAGTGCATAGCATTTGGACGACAAATAACTCTACGAATATCGGATTAGATTCTCTATAAAATGTATACAAACTCTTTTCAATGATAACCTACATGAAGACGTGAAAAGTTATGCACCACCCTATATATTCATGAAATGAACCCGTAAGAATTTAGCATTTATGAGTACAAGTCAGAGTTCTAATGAATGCTGAACTGACATTATGTACGTAACCTAATAGAATTCAATTATTGTTAGATTGTTATTTCCGCTTCGTCAGTTTCACAAGTAGTACGTGCACACTTGAGTTAATTTAATAACAATCTGTTGTTGAGGGTGGCTCATAATTTCTGTATTAAGTGGAGCTTGTCAGTATTCAAGACAAATCTTTGGATAATGTCTGGAATGACGAAGTGTGTGATATGGGGAAAAGTTTACTTATTACATAAACTACAGAAATCTCAGAAATTTAACAAGGGACGGTAATCGGATGGTAAACCTAGAGACCTAGTCCAAACCTAGTCCAATGTGACTCCCGAATTAACTCATCAACGCTCCCGTAGGAAAAACTCGACCGATTTCTACATCCGAATTTTATCCCTTGTGAGAGCCGTATTCGTACATGTAATTTCCCCCTGATTTTGCCCAATCAATCTCCTTGCTTTGGGCGAGTGCGAGTTACTCAAATAATCGTCACTCAACAAATCCCCTACCTCATTGAAGCAATTACTTGACGAGTCATGTTTCTAATTAATTCTTCGAGTTTACTTTGGCTTCGCTTCACTTCCCCACACTGCAATACTGCTTACACTTGTTTTGTGAAGGATAATAAGGTCTCTTGGGGAATCAGTCCAAATCCGAATCCGAATTTCCGATTTCTGTGTACACACAGAAAACTTGACGCGTTCAAAGATTTACTTCTTTCTGTAACATATGGGAAAATCTTTTGACAAAGTCTGATGTGCTTGTGCTAAGAGACTTTGTGTCTATTTGCACATCGCATCGTGTCGAATTGCTTCTAATCTTTCGAAACTTCTATTTAACGATGCTGAAGGAACCGAAGGAAAATCATTGTAAAAGAAAAATGTCATCACGTTACACGCGTAGGAAATAAATGCACACTACGCCGATGGAAACACCATCGGGTCTTAGAAAGAAAAGTATCGTGCTAAAGAACGTCCTAAAATGGAGGATCGGTTTTGGATATACATCATTTAAAAAAAACAGTTTGAATCGAATAAACTGTTTCGATGCTTGAATTGCCAGTAAGGTTGAAAAAACTCAATCTAAGGTGTATTTGTCTTGAGTATGAACTTCCGAAAATAATAAGCACCAACCTAATTTAGCATTGCAAGACCTCTGTTGTGTTGTTATTCTGAAGGTTCCATATCGCTCGAACATACTAATTTTGGCCTATGCTTTGAGGACGTTCCTTCTTAAAACACTGGTGGCTTTTCTCTAGCTACAGGCATTGAGAACTAGTTTTACAATAAATAAAGATTGATAATTAGCATATAAAATTAACGTCGTTCGGGATCGGAATAAAATTTGTCTCAGGTGAGCTTACATCACATTACCAAACCATCACAATTGTCTCAGAATTATTTTGTTCGAATGGCTTATCCAAATCACTCTTATTCTTGCGCAATTACGAGTGATCTTCATACCAAACCGTGAATAGAAGGTTGCCTGTCATGCCCTGAAGTTTTGTTGACAAAAATAGTCTGGTATTTCTCAAGAAATAATCTAGTATCCTCTTCGGAGATGAAATGAGGATTGGTATGTCAATCTGGTGAAGAAAGTTGAAGGACTAGTGATGAGATCAAATGGGCGGTAGTTCGACTTTAATGACTGGAGAAATTCTTATCAATTAAGCTGTCAACAAGGGCAGCATAACGAGGCTTGCCCTTGCTATGTAAATTATAGCAAATTACTTACTGAATAAAGAATATGTTTTCAGACTGTGATTATGCGTGTGTTCACGGAAGCCAATATAATATATATCCGGAATTGTGGAAAAATTAGGATCGTATTCAGCATATGTATGTTGTCTGACTGCCAGAACGTATTTACCTGATTACGAATCCCAATCTAGGTTACAATAAAAGAACAAATTGAATTTTATAGTCGAAATTAAATGTGAATTCTAAATTTTACAGTTAATTGGTCAAACTTAGATTTAAAAAATGAACTCGTTTTCTGGGAGATGCCGGTGCGGGTTCTAGTTATTATGGAACCTTTGGAAACGTTTTGATTTTCTACCTGTTGTACATGAGCAAAGTTTCTACTATTGTTGTCTAATCTTAACAAATTAAATAATATCAGAGTTGATTCATTAGGATTCTTCCGTTTATATTCATACAGCAAAAATAATCATCTTGTTACAGGACTGACGATTTGACCCGGTAACTTTGATGGACTGATTAATTCTTTAATCGTTTAGTGAGTGCGGTTTTCAAGTAAGCTAAATATACCTATTGATTCCTTTGTAATCTTCTAAAAACAACAAATATGTGTGGAGAATTATGTTTTTCTTTTACGTATTAAGCACAGTATTTTGCTCTTAAAGTATGATCACCAATTCATCATAGGTTAGCCGAGTTTTAACACTTTTCAGAAATTCAGTAAAAAAAATGCCGAGCGTTTGTAACCGACTGGAATAACATAATTGCGTGCCGTTATTTATTAGTCGTTGCTGGTTCTGTCATGGTTAAAGAAGAAAGTTGATAATCCTTCATTTCGTTTTGAGCAACAAACAACGAAACTAATGAGTGACAAAATTTTGTGGTATATACGAACGCGATAAACAATTACGATGACTAAAGAAAATTTAGCCGACGTAAACAAATTATGATGTCAGTCAGACTGAACCCCACCCTAATTTCGGATAAATACAGGAGTTTCATTTTGAAGGAATTACTCATGTATATTTCAGTTTCTGGTGAAACTCAGCTATCCCCGTATATGTCGAATGACATCTCAAAATGTGCTTAAAATATACTGGAATATAAATTTTCGAATCTTTTCTTGATCATTGAAAGGTATCGTAGTAGGTGAAAATAGTTTACTAGAGTTAACGCTAACACGACGCTTGTTGGGTATTCGTAATTAAAAAAAAAATTGTGTACGGAGGATCGCTCACTAATTTGTATTTAAATGACATCGGAGACAGCTCACGCGCCAGAGTATTGCCTGGATTTTGTATATATTATAGCCCTTGACCTGCTGAACAACTTTTGTGACGGTTATAATGAACTTTTGTGAAGGTAAAAATTCTCACCATTTGGCTACTAGAAATATACGGGGGTATATGCTACGCCCTGGGAGCAGTGGGATTACTACATGCCCCCGTATATTTCTAGCAGCTTAAGTGTGAGAATTTTGAGAGTACAACCTTCACTAAAGTGTTTTACAAGGCGGGTTAGGAGCGGTTTCACTGAAACCGAATAATTTAAAGTTGAAACTACACTCATAAAACTGAGAAATGGAAACACGGTGTACAACATTCTACTTAAAGACAGTTGGTTGTTAAAAAGAGTGGGAATTAACACCGGTCTCGGTCAGAATCTGTGTCTGTTATTTATTAGTTTTCTTAACGATGTTCGAACCGGAAGTTTCTATCCCCACAGGAGAAGACGGTATTTAAACTCAGCTCAAGTTGTCAGAACAGTTTTGTGTGAAACGGTCGGTGTTTAACTAATAATCATGAACAAGGCAAAAAATAACAGAGGAAGCGAGTTGAGAAATGTGTTGACATTCAGAAGTCAGTTTAATTCTCTGTCTCTTCAAAATATGACCTTTGACTCCGTAAATGAACTAATTCATTCATTTCCTCTTATCTAAATCAATTCGGGCGGACGAAGACGAGGACATAGACGGTGGGTCCCACGAGATCTTTTTATGTCACACGGTTATTATTATTTATGACAAACCTAGAGAAAGTGGAGATAATAAACTAACCCCAAAATTAGTATCCTTTGGAAGCTGGGGTTAAATGACACGTTAAAATATTTACGTACTCCTTTCCCACGTACGTGTCTTCCTAAACAGCTTTTTTATACGAATCAAAGCAAAATTGGGCAGTGTGATGTAGTTTAGGATCTCATAAACTGTTCAATTAAAGACATACACCATTGGAAATCTCATTTACTAGAAATTACGACCTTCTCGAATTTTGCATCGTGGACTTAAAAATCACGAGCATATTTGAATACTAAATCCGGGTGCTTTTCATCGTATATGTACATAATCACTCCATGATTTGTAGAATATACAAATGTGAAAATATTTACGTGCGTGCTAAGCCCAAATGCAGGTTCGGATGAGTGATTAATTACCTTCAGCTGTGCTAGTGTTGAGAAACAACTCCAGACCATAAGTTTAGAAAATAACAACTCTCCAAAACTAGGAACAAAAAGTTTCAACAGCTTAGGTATCATTAACAGCATTTCGCTCTTCAGGTAATATGTACATTTGTACAGTGTATCTAATAGGGGAGGAACACCTCTAGAAAAAAGTGAAAGGAAGGAGATGCATTCATGTGTATGACCCCAGGAACGTTCTGATTTGATTGTCTGTTGTGAAGTTCAGAATTTGGATTCTGCGGATGGGTTGTGTTACTAGAATTTTGTGAAGAATCCGAATATAAAAAAAATAAGCTCAATTCGACCATCCTGATAGAAGTTATAAGGCACAGAGATTCATATGACGAATGTCTCTTAAGTTCACTTTTTCTGGGAAGGTGTTCACTTCCTATTTTCATACAATGTATATGCAGAGGTCCCATTTCAAGATATCGTGTATGGAAGGTTCCAAATTGAACAACCTTGAATTTGTGCTGTACTTACCCAAATTTGCATACATATTTCTTAAAAAAATAGCGGCTAGTCAAAATTAGAGTGCTTCTGGTCATTTTTTATGTGAGTGTGAGACTACTGTTCTTTTGATTTGTTTCAACAATTTCTGATAATTTATGACATTTAATTTAATAAACTTTAACGCAGAAAAAATCGAATACTGTAAATGCTTTCGCTGTCTAAGTCAATGCTATATTTTGTCGCAACTTTCTGTAAAGGCTCAAAAAGTTTTAAGAAAAATGTGATGTCGGTGGATCAGAGGGCAAACTCTATATTATTCAACACGACTCATTTTCTCCGTGGAACATTACACCTAGCATAACATTAACATTGTTTGTCACACCAGTTCCAGTTCCAGTCATGTGTTTTGGAGAGGAAATGACCCAAAGCGAGTGTGAACCGCAAATGAGGATCCACAGACAAACTTCCTTTTATTTTAATGAGGTGCGAAACTAATGAGCATCCCCGCACTGCACGCCTTGGGTTACCAAAATCAGTGGAGGGTTCATTTTCACTTTTCGCCTGGTCTGGCTTATGGACAATTAGGGCGACAGCATCTTTATCCTTACATCTGACCATTACTTTGCTAAGGAGTCGACACAGAGAGAGGAACAAAGAGATCTAATTACTCACCGACTCATGACTCATGTCACGTAATCTTATAAATGACTTGCTGTGGATTTAATTTACCATTTAAAAAATTGACAATGGAACGCTCACAATATTTTAGAATAAATGCTTTGACAATCTTCCGGTGAAATATTTAGAACAATTATAAACCATCATTGCGTTCTTTAAAATTTAAATTTGTCTTCTATTTTATTGTCGTTCAGATCCAATTACCCTGATTTCTTGACACTCGTAGCTTAACACTGTATCAAGCACCAAGGCATTTCCGTGGCGAATTTATTGCTCTTCCATCTGGTTTACAGAATGTATCTCTAGTAGTAGGATGATACTATAACAATATCCTTCAAAACAAGTAGTAAACAACGTCTTCTTGAGGGATCGAACTTTTCTTAAATCACCTTCCAACTTTCTTGTCATTCAGATTTAATTCAAGATTGATTTAAGACTATTCAAATTTTTTGAAACTTGTCATTAATTCAAAAACAATTAAAAAAAGTTATCTCGTTGTCTGAGTCCGTTTGTCTCGCAAGCTACTGATTTTTATTACTTCGTCAGGCACTGAATTTGTGACCTGATTAAGATCAATGATTTTAAATTCTCCGCAGTGATCCAAGAATTAAAAGAAATACATTATTAGTCTTCATATTAATAAAATGACGCAATTTAAAGAAGAGTTTTGGCCTGGTGTAATAATAATTCAAAAATATCAAGCCATTATGAGTTATACAAATCTTAATGTATTATTTTCTGTTCAGTTATTGACATATTACTATCGCACCATCTCTCTAATTGAACCACACACGAATATTCCTCCTGACCCAGTGGTATCACCAGCTTTTGAATAAATATATTGATTATAAAAAGAAGGTAAGTACTAACCGGCGTTGCAACTGATTTTTACATCCTCCGAACTACAAAAGAATCCAATAGATTTTTGTGCGATTCCATAAAAAGTAAACAATACGAAAACTTTTACATTATTACTTGCGAGTGTGTAAAAATATGTTGTATTTACATCGTGACGACTAAACTCAAGTTCAACAAATACCAACTTCTTTAAACACTAAATGCGTCTAGAGTGTATGACAATTGATCATTCTAATGCATGTGGGACTGTATTTCTGAACAAAGAAAATGTAATTAAAAATGGAAGTGCATTCGGTGCTTGCTCTGATTTCAGAATACATTCGGACATTTTCAATGGAAGGATGTATTACACGGAAGTAAGAGTAATTGCCAATATATCTCAATCCCGAACAACAATTTAGAAGGAATTTAATTCTTTCTGCAATTTAGTACATCGTCGGAGCTTTCATTTACTAAGGAGAAAGTGGTCACTAAAGCTAAGAAGTGTTTTTCATTGCCACTAACTCGTTTTATGTTTTCTTCGTGCACAATGAGAGTGCGAGCGTCTTAGGTGCCAGTCGTTTGTCCGTGGCCGTGGAAAGTCAGGATTTGGTGAAAGTGGTTTACACTGCGTCGTCTGAAGTGTATTTTACGAGGAAACCACCTTTCACGATTCAGATGGCATTCAATCTGTTGCCAAGTGACTTTCCTTTACCAACTCTTGAGTTACTGTATTTCTGGTCTTCGTGGTACTTCAGACCAAGTCAGTTACCAATCTCATCACACCTCAAGAGCTCGTATTGAAGCTACACACTATACCAACATCCTCAAGTGGTCCATGAAAATCCAACACCAATGCTTCTATTTATAGAATTTACAGGGTGGGTCAAAAGCGCTTTCACTGAAGTCAAAATAATATTTGAAATTAAAACTACACTCCTAAAACCAAACAATTCTGCACCTGAATTTATTCCTTCCTCTGAAGTGGCATCTGTTATAGAAATCTCCGCTCGCACGTTTGGCCCTGCCAATTTCTTTTTAACATAAGCTGACGAGTGTTTTCTCTAATATATACATTTTGTGTAATTTTGACCTGGTTATTTCCTAGTGAGATTATTTTTGGCCTCCACACTCCGTAATGTGAATTACGCTGTGACTTCAAATATTTCAATTTGTCATGTTAAAATGTTATGAGATATAAAATTTTGAAGTGTCATCCTCGCAAAATTTTGAATTTACAAAGTAAAATTTTGAATTCACTTTCTAAAAAGAATAATTCAAAATTTTGAAAATACCACGCAGAAATCCTATCTTTCACAAGTTACTTGTACCGGTTGTAATTTACTGATTTTCTTGTACCGTGGTGGTTCATTACAAAAGTGGAATATTTCACCACCACTCGTTATCTGTAAATATTTTCTTTTGCCACTTTGGAGTGTTACTTGAGTGACAACTTATTTGTTGTTTTGCATTAAAATCCAAGAGTCCAATATTTCGAACGGTGATTTATGATTATTATTTCATTCATTCTGAAGATTTATGGTGACAATTAGGAGGAATTAGTATCATTACCAGGGTTGCATTGGTGCAAGTTGTAGTGTGCCTGCTAGAAATGAAGATTCAAAATAAGTGAAAATAAAATGAGCAACAAATCGATCATCCTTGGACATTATTCTTTGGCAATTTTTATTTGCTCGTCTTGCATTCCATAACATAATCAACGATTTATCTTGAAATTACATGAAGGATACACATTGATTATTTTATTTCTAATCGTGGACACATTTCATATTGTGGACGAGAATTGCGTATTTACGGGACCGTTTCATTTCCGTAGTTGTGGCAGTGCGATTTCGGGCACGAGATTGTTAAACATTATACATGCACAAAACGCCAAAATCTTGAATGTCTCATTTTTATGGTATTCACAATTAGCACGAACACTTACACAACATTTTTATAAAAACCGTTCAACCACATTCGTTTCCTTGTCAAAGTCTTTCCGACATTGAAACCCGTCAATTTGCACCACGACTCTATCACAATCTGATCTCACAATTGGAGATTTTTTCTGTCGCTGATGTGGTTCAGGTTCTGTAGAAGAAGCTGAGGAAGATGGCGAGGACGATGAAGACGACGACGAAGACGCTGTCACAGGCTCAGGAGCCACAGACACAATTTTTGGACTAAAAATTAACTTTGGATTAAACGTGGACATATCATGAGTGTATTTGTAGTCATAATTATATTCTGGAGGATTATTTCCATCTGAATTGACATGGACATTTTGATTTTGACTTTGACAGGGTGATTGAGAATACCACTCAATCAAAGATGGTGGAGGAGCACCGATTTTGGGAGAAGGTGGACCATTTTTAGGTTGTTTCACCGGGACAATGTGAGCATAAGCATAAGGTGACACATCTGATCCTCTGTCCGAATTTTTGGCTGAGAATGAATTTTGTACTTTATGGGCAGTTGAAATTGGGACTGGGAACTTAGCTGTCGTATGTGTATGTGTATGTGCATGGGTTTGAACTTGTCTTGAAGTATTTGACCCTGTACTAAAAATATCATTCCAAAAACTAGCGATTGTCACATAAGAGTTTTGACTCCCGGAACGTGATGAAATTGTTCCTTTGAGTGCTTGTGAGGATTTTTCATGATTCCAAAGTTGATTGACCGTGTCAGGGACTTGTGCTTGTCTCAGAAGACATGCTGGGCTAGAATTGTTGCTAGAAGAATTTGGATCGTTGTAAGAGTGATGGGGCTGAAGATTTGATGATGGAGTCAGCTTGCGTTTAAGACAGATGAAAAATATTAAGAAAACGACAGAAGCCGTCACAGCACAACCTCCAAGGAGTCCAGCTAGTAATAGAGTTGGAGTTGGATCTTGGAAAAATAATGTTGTCGAATTGTTGGTTGTTGGGAAGTGTGGACTGGAATTTGGACTTGTCTCTAAGCCCACGGGTGGAATTGGTGGTGGTGGGGGCAGTTCTAGTAATTTTGGTTCTGGTGGTGTTTCTGTGGAGCAGAAATGCAAATACATACAAGCGATTAGTTAAAACAAATATATGCGTCAATTGGTATTTGACGGTAATCGTAGGTCATTTTCCGTTCGAAATGGGTTAGCATGCATTTTGACCTTGAGAATGTACCCATAGTAGTAAAAACTGCGGTAGAGTCACAGTACATTGGCAAAACTATTAAAGTGTTGCGCCTGTCACCGTCGCACCTTTCAGAATTTGTCATTCAGTGTTAGCCAATATAAATATCTGAGTGCCATTATGCCAATAACAGTTGACGTTACGGATACAGTGGAGATTCGATTTTTAAAATATTCTTAATCAGTACACATTTTAGAAATATTAAAAATTAGGTTGAAACTCGTATGCCCAACTTCTAGATAATTTCTCATTGTCAGCCAGACATATTTAAAAGTAAGAATTTTGGCAAAAAAGAAACAACGAACGTTTTGGTTTTCCTCGAGATTTTAGAATACAACTAAAAAAAGTCAACGGAAATTTGAGATTCTTTTTGTATCTCATTTCCAATCTGAGCGCTACTTGTAATCTCACCTTTAAAAAGGCAAATTTTGTTTCGTTTGATGTTGATGGACGTTGTGTTCAATTTCGGGTGTCTCACTTGAAAATTCATCTTTATTGTAAACCCGACTTCCGCATTGCTTCGACCGCTGCATAAAAGTGACACCCTGTAATCAACAATCAGTGCGTAATTAATCATTAGTTTTTAAAGTACTCACCGAATTATCATATTTAACTTAATATATCGTGATTAATAGAACCTTTTGTTCGAAGCCATTCTAAATTTACTTTTATTCTGATTGCAAATCTTTTTAGGAGCAACTTAATGGTTGTTCTTTAGTGATTTGAATTTTCTGGTTGAGTCAGTTGGGCTTGGACCGTGGGAAAATGTTGAAATTATACGTCAAAAATATTTAGCATTTCTCGCACAATTTTTTTTGGCCGAATAAGTTTGGAGGTAGAGTCGGAAATCAACGGCTCCCTGGATAGTCATGTTCGGAGATTAGAAAAAGTAAAAGAAATTCGATTGCATTCGTTCGTTCGGATGCAACTCGATCCAATTATAAGAATGCTGAGGAATTCCTGGGTAGGTAGGTGATAAAACCTCACATTCCAGATCCTGCGTTCCATATAAAATTCATTCGCCAAAGTTTTCCTTCGTCCATGTCCACAATGTGCAATTTTAAAAAATGTCTTTCTAGAAATAATGTGAACTCTGAGAATGTTGGTTGGCCTAGTTCCAAAGGATTTGATAACATCATCCACACAAAGTGTAGCAATAAACATGAGAAAAAAGGAAGGTCGACGTTATACACAAACACGCATTCTTTGTACGAACAACAGCGCAACGAATTGCTGTAAATTTTACGAGATCACGAAAGTTTAGATGACATTTTAGTGACAGTCTGTCGTTATGCGCAAAAAAAGCGGGCAGAAATACGAAGCCACTGACACTGGGCTCCTAAGATTAAATTAAAATAAAAAATGACACAGCCAAGCTATGGCATTAAAATAGATGGATGAGTGAATGAATGCTTGTTTTTTCGCTACATCCACAAAAGCAAACAAATTGTTGTCTGACGTAAACATAAAGGCGCAAATTGTTTGCATATGTTTAAAACGGCTAAGCCGTCTAAAAAACGAGAGTTTCTTTCTTCGGTAAACACACTCTTTTATATTAGTCATTTTTCTTAACCATAATTTGTCCTGCAAATATTTGACTTACGCCTTCTGCACTATGAGACAAGAATTTGCTAAATTATGGCTATAAATTTTCATTTGGATTTACTTGGTTGATAACAAGTATTATTAATGTACAGGGTGGTTCGTAACCATTACCACAATCTTAGAGCCCAGGCACTGCCGAAGAAAACGTTGCATTTCTCACTTCACGTTATGGACCACCCTGTACTTTCACTCCTTGAGAATCCGTTGTCATCAAGATGAACCAAATTCCACACGCACTTAATGCTCTTACTAGGCAAATTTTGCTAAATTGTCCCCATAAATTTTAATTTTGAATTTTGAGGGTAATAATGCTGATAACAGATATTTTGTTAATTTACCTTTATTCTCACTTTACCCAAATCTGTCTCCTTGAATTACTAGCAGCTTAGTTTCCTTCATGAATAAGTGAGTAGTCGTAGGAAAGCTGAGCCATGTTTACGAGAGGAAGTAAAAGTCAAAATGGCCTTCTCTACTTATGAAATGGGTAATTCCCATGGGTAGGAGGAAATTGTTTTGAAATGCTCGGGTAATGAATTTGGACTCAGCGCTAGCCAGCCGAAAGCTTTTCTAGAATTAAACAGAGGACTAACATGAATTACAGTAATGAGATTAGGATTGCAAATTTTACTTAAACCTGTCTTACAACACAAGGAGCTCAGTCTAAATTCGGTTCATTCTATAACATTTTGCATTTGGTCAATTCAGCTGTCCTGCTCAGGAATAAGATGATGGTTATTGATTAACCGAGTATTTTTTACTACTGGAGCTTTTTCTTCTAATACCAATCAGGGGAGCTTCTCAAGGCCAAATGGTAAAATCAACCAATGTATGTATACTTTGCATTGATATTGTTTCCTGACCCGGAACCTAAATTAATTCTTTCGTAAATCTCAAACTAACACCATTAAAAATTTATTCTTGTAAATATATTGAAAAATTATTATGGCTTCAAAATAAAATAAAATAAAATATGCTGTTCATGATTATTTCAAACCTTTCATTTTGTCCATACTAAATACTTTGAACTAGACCCCATTACTTTCAATCCGGTAATGCCTTCTCCACTGAGTTCCACATGTGTGTTGGACCCTCTTCGTTACAATTTTGGAATGAAAACCCACATCGTCATTCCTACTCCTGCTCCCTGATATGGAGCCCAGAGGAACTCTTACATTTACGTTATTCCGTTTCCCCCTTTCTCCCAGCTCGTTAATAATTTGTTGACCTTTAATGTGCTTTCCGGCTTCCCCAATCCTTCCCTTGACTCATAACTTTAAGTCTAAAGAGTTTGTATATTTCTAGAATAGCCCCCGGAGTTCTGTCTTGTGAGTCTTTCACACATTTGAGCGGAAACAGTGAAATTAATTAAAATTTCTTCCTAGTGGCTCAATTTAACTGTTGTTCCCGGAAATGATTTTAGAATTCTCAATCTGTAAAATGTTTGATCAGTACAATAATGTGTCTGCGCCTAAATTCCAGGTGTCACTTAGACATTGTTCAAAATACAGCGACAAAAGATGAGAAAATGAAAGACCGATGCCATGATTCATTATAAACTCTATCTAAATAAATTGTTTAACAGAAAATAAAATGAAATCCCAGCCGGTGCATGGTGCGTCAAGCGTGTGTGTCACCTTTCAGCATAAGTTTCAAGAAACTTCACAAAGTCAAGATTTCGGATTCGGATTCTGATACCGCGTATTCATCGCGTAACGTAACGTAACAACTAAGGGTAAAAACTTTTGTTCGTCAGTGCAGAGTGCAGTAAGGTTCTCACAGAGTCAGATTTCCCCCCTATTTAGAATGTATCTCAAGAGAAATGAGAAGAAATTATTCCTCCGAATGAGATTTACCTTGAAGTGAACCTTAAACTTCTTAAAGTTTTCTCAGCCACCCAGGCATTTGTGAGTTTCCCGTCCATGTACTCCCGTCTGACTCTCTCAAGAAGAGAAAGTTTATTCCCATAAAGTTTTTCCGTTTCATGCTTTCTCAAACACGTACCTACTTTCTTATGAACTCAACTAACTAAACTCATCTAAGAAGGGATTGTATAAAGGTGTGAAATTCAAATAAGCTTGAAATATTCTGCTCGAATTATAAAATTTACCAAAGAAATGCATCAAAATTTTGAAAAAGAGGTCGGTCGTTGACTTTTTCGAAAACAATTATTTTGAACAAAAACCGTTTATAGATCAACGATTTTCATGATGTTTTTATACCTGACCTCAAATGTCTACCGCCAACGAAGTAATCTTGCTTATGACTACGAACGTCCAAATACTACAAAATGGCGTAACCTCACATGAATTTTACGTCCGACTAATGTCCCTTGTGAATGATGAAGTTGATCCTATTCTGCCACAGTCAAGGTTACCCGGGTCGACCAGGACTCCAACTAGGCACTTAGAACTGTGCTGCTTGCATACCTACGAATGTATGCGTAGTTTGTTCCTCATCATTATTATCGTTATCATCGTAATCATACTCTTCCCTGCTTTCTCTTGTGAAGAAAGAAAGTAAGGAAAATACTTTCTGTGAATAAGACTATTTTTTCTGCCATATCTTTGCATGTTGAACAACCGTCATCATGGTTGCGTGATTTTTACTTCAAATGAGAAAATTTCAACTCTAGGAATGCTATCTTCACCGTACTCGGGGGAAAACGATTCATGGAGTCGACTTCCCTGCGTTGCGTTCGCAAACTAATATACGACAGACACAGACAGACAAACCTTGCTGATATAAATGTGAACTCTACGACATTGAAATTCTCCGAATTCGGGGAAAAGAGAAAAAAAGAGCATGGATAAAGTGTTAATCTTCACAGTGCAATGCAGTGGAGTGTGGAACAATGCCTTTATTTCTGAAAAGTAATTTCACCTGGATCTGGAATCTGGATGGGGGGTTCACACACTTTACATACAAAGTGGTGCTCAAACAAGAAAAAGGCGGAAGACATTATGTAGAGGGCCACGAACCCCAACCTTTGAACTTACTTGAATGTTTGGAGTGTGTGAGGAACCCGACCACTATTAGTGATGTTGCTGACTGGTGGTAGGAGGGCATAGAAGTCCGTATATTCCATCGTCATGTCATAATGGACCTAAAATACAGGACAAAAGAAAAATACATTCAATTCAAAACATTATATTAAGTTTTTCTTCTCGACTATTTTAAACAAGGAATGTTATCATCTTAGGTGCGGTAAAACCGTCATTTCGATTACCTTTGTTACGACTGACAACAATTTATTTCCTGACAAAATTTTAGCTCATCGTGACAATTTCTTAACATTCAACCTAACGCTCATTTTATTTAAATCTTTACGACGAGAAGAATCGAGAGGATTTTTCATTATGTCTTGACCAAATTATCCATCATTTACGTTGAAAATAGTAAAATTTTGAGTAATTTAGTATTTCTTGTTGGTAATAAACAGTTTATGAAATAAATATGAAGCTGAAGCTTCTCATTTATTTTTGAATTTCTATGAAATTTGCTGGCAATCTATTGTTGAAATATTACAGACAAGTTTTTTTTTGTAAATTAAAAGAAAGGAATTTTGAGACAACAGGACACTAGATTAATAAAAATATATACTATGAACGTAGAGTCGCAGTCAGACCTTAGCAGCTGACAGACTTGTAAGGAAGACTTAAAAATTCTCATCACGATTTGGAATGTGCAATGTGTATTCAAGAGTAAAACGATAATAGCATCAAAGTTTGGCAAAGATGCCCAAAGGGAGCAATTAAGTTGGAAATTTCTAATACGAGAGATGTTGTCTCAAATGTTTATCAAACTGTCTTGTTCTTGTTGTTGTCGTTCACATTATCAACGCAAATTCCAAACCACTTGCTCTGGATTGGATTATCTAAGTTATTTTATAGAAGGAAATTTTATATTTGAAATGGTCGTACTCGAGGACAAACGTGCGTAGAGTTCTGATGTAATGTGTAAAGCTTTTCATTTGCAGGATGATTCGCATAAAATTAGGTTAAAACGTTTTCTGTTATCTTTTGGCGAAATGTTTGCTCTCAAAAACAATCAAGTCTAGTGAAAGTGGCGAAAGCTGGCTTTCTCCACCAAATGTATGTAAAAACCCTGTGCCTGGACTTGTAGTTAGGTTCCGTGAGTGAATTGCAAATAATTGAATTCTGTTGAAAGAACGTCAAGGATTTTCCAAAGACTTCTGCTCTTCCACTAAGGGATTAAAGAAAATAAAACTGGAAGAGACTGAAAGAATCTGATGCCACGTTTCCTTGGCGTCCCTTGTCTAAGGAACTTTTACTCCCTCTGGAGAAAACTGACACAGACAAGTAAGGCACCGAGTGCGTTAGCATTTGGCACAGGAAAAGTAGTCCCATACATACATGAAAAGTCTTAAGCCCAAAGTTAAGTACTGTAACCAAATAAGAGCAACTCTCCTGCTACAGTTGGACGATAACAGAATGTCGTGCAATTTTGGAAGACGACGAAGAAAAAAATGAAAGAGAAAGAGAATGGAACGTGATTTGGAGAAAGCCAAGCTACTCTCATCTTCAGATCAAAGAGTATTGCATTGGCATTTCACTACTTTCACATTCACTTTCAAATAACTATGTTCAAGTCAATTTCTATTTCCAATCAAATATATTCGACTATTCCGAATTCCCATTTAGTTGGTGGAATTCTCTTTACTTAATTTTTACGAATCCAACGATAAAGGTGTCGTCAGAGGTCAAATATTCGTTCATTTCTCGTGGAGAGATTGTTAGGCATAGAAAATATAACCACAGTAATAGAAACTACTCCGCTGACGAAAAACCCATGCATTTTTATTTCACATCGATTGTTCTGTTGAACTTCCAATGTAGTTCAGAATTTTTGAAGTAAATCCCGCAATTTGAATAACTCAAACACACAGCTATGCGGTGTGTTTGAGTTAACGGTGAATGAGTTAACGGTGAAAATTGCCAATGCAAATCCACAGATTAAAATTTGATATGAAAATTTGCATGACTGTAACATATTGGAGAAAATATGGAAAGGAAAATGGAGTTGAGACAGCATGATCCTTAGGAGAAATCCAACTGTGGACTTGTATTTATACTTTTGTGTCATTTCCCAAATGAATGTGGTCAGGCGGGAGACAGACTGAGTCTCTTGTAGTGTGGTGAATCTAGGCGTACATAAAGTGATAATATAATATATCGTCGTATGGTTCATATCTTGGAAAGAACTTCCATGCATGCTTGGACTCCTTCTTTAGTTGCTTAGAAACTTCTTCACGGTTGAGGAGGAAATGTAATTTCCTGAACTATTCTTCAATTTTCCTTCCGCCTTTCATCTCATTTCTTTCTCTTTTTTCCCCGTTGACAATTATCGTTCTGAACCAGCCAGATCGATATCTAACGACTGTTTTAGTATCTTCCTTCATTTAGAGATCACAATATTAGACAATTCGAAATTATTTTGATTAAGCCGAACGTCTCAATGGCTCGCAATAAATTTAATCATTACTTCTCACATTGTATCGATTGAAAAATTTTCCAACCGTCAGTTTTGTTGTTTCCTTTTCGAGAAGAATTCTGTCAACTCCTTTCTTCTACCAGTAGTAACCATTACTAACAAAGAACGGCGTGCAAATGTGTCATACCAATCCGTGACAAACGCTCCAAATTTTTTATTGAATTTAAAGAAATTGCGTAACCTCTGCTAAAATATGATGAATTAGTGATCAGATATTAAGAACAAAATACTGTACTTAATGTTATGCATAGAAAAACATAATTCTCCACTCACATTTGTTGCGTTCAGATTATACAACAATCAATTGCATTGGCATATATTTAGCTTAACTCAAAAGCGCACGCACTAAACGATAAAAAATTAATCAGTCCATCAAAGTTACTAGGTCGAACTGTCAGTCTTGTAACAAAAGGATTATTTTTACTGTTGGGTGGTCACATGTGTTCACGCAGTGACAGTGGTCTCGGTCTTGGTCTCTGATCGATCTGGCCACCAATCATTCATTTTGACCTGGCTGTCAGAACACTTTAGTCTGAATTACGAAAACATTCACGATTTTCGAATAAAACTCGCTTACCCACTTGTCAAACTGTTCTGGCACACGACAGCGACAGTTTGCGCTAGTGAGCTTTTCCATCTATTCTCACGAGGGAGAATATTTGAATGTAAATTCAGTGTGAGAATTGCTGGGTTATTTAGTTATGTAAATGTGTAAACGTTTACTTCAATTTACACCTTCAATAACATTTCTCATAACAATACCGTAGATCGATTCATCAATGAGTGCAATTTGCCGACATTCTTACCAAATATGAACAAATATTAGCGTTCACTTCGCGTTTACTATTTTGACATCTCACTCGGACGTCATGACTTCTCACCTCTTACCCTTTTCCTACAGTCAAACTGGGGTTTTCTGAAGAAAGATAGAATATACACGCAGTAAAAAAATTATAGTGGAAATTATGCAAATGGGGCAAATTGCATGGGGCATTGGCAATTGGCACTCCGTGCACGAAATTAGAAGTGAAAAACTAATAACGCTTGGTAAATTCAGATAACTCCTTCATTATACCCAAATAAAGGTCCAACTTCGGGAGACAATTTTTGAACAAATTTATACAGATCAGCATTAAAATATTTCCGTCGACGAACCAAATTTTCTCGCTTACTGAATTCGGGTTAAGAAAATATGGAATCACCCACGATAAACTTTACGACCGAAACTGACCCTTGTCGAACATTTTTGGCGTGACAACCTTGACGACATGCAAATCCGCCCGTTAACCTTAAATTGAACCAATTCTGTCTGCACGACATTCAATTGTAGAAACAGAAAATGCGAAGTAATACTAAGTCTAGCTCGTATAAACCATTACGGGATTTACCATGTTTCTGCAATAAACTTCTAAACACCAATTCTGTCTTAAAGAACCGAAGTTGAAGTGCCCCAAATAAAACCAATACCGATACAAAAAAAACTTTTCTTTTCTTTGGTTTGTGGGAGGAGTATGGGAAATTACTCCGGGCTGTCATTATACACTTGGAAATAATTGAGTGAATTTCTGAACAGTAGAGTTCAGTGCCTCTTCTGCCCGGTCGTAAACTCGAACAAAGAATTCAGTGGGCGGAAAACTCCGACCTGTCTAAATAATTTACCCGGTTTTATTTTATACATGCAAAACGTTTCAACTCCGGAAAATGTTGTGTCATGGGTTATATTTACGAAGAATTCTGCTGTACAAACCAATCAAATCCCCTTGTCACAGTCACATTCACATTACAGACTTGAGGGATTCGAAGGAAAATGAAAATGGCAAAAACTTTGATTGCCCCCAATCAACCAATTTACTTTTATGTATTTCCTTTCCAAGTCCAATTTTCGATTGGCATTTGTCTGGGCTTTATTTTACTCGAGTCATACAACCATTACATTACAAAACCAAAAAATGAATGCTGGTTGGAAAGTCCAGAATAGTGATATTCCCAGATTTAAGTCATATTGGGGCAACCTTATTGTTGTGGATGAGCTGTAATATTTTTTTTAGTTCAAGAGAAACTAAAATTTCCACTGAACAACGTTGTGAATCACACAAAAAAATTATCAAGTAAAACTCCCAGTATTATTCTACATACCATGCTGAAACATTCAGTAGCATTGATAACAACCCACGTAGCAGGGTTGGGGGTAATCTCTTGTAAAAATAGACGGTAAGCCGTCATTTCACTCAGAATGCGTGATATCAGAATTCCATCATCGCACTACTTGTGACCACGATTATTATTTTAGTCATCACAGTTCAACCTGAGAATGCATCCCATCGCTTTACCATTTCGGCTGTAACGTACTAAGAATTTCTATCCTACTATGTAAATTCATGATTTCAGACTCGATTTCTCACTTCATATCTGCATTTCTCATCATTGGATATTTGTCAGACTTGAAAAGAAAATTTCACGGGATTCAGCAGACCAAATCTCTCTCATAATTCACCGATCCACATTTGACATGGTTTTAGCTATTTGCGACGGCAATGACAGTGATCAGAGTTCGAAATAAATCGGAAAAAAATTCTACATAGAGCAAGATTCTCTTACTAAACCATATTGAATAAGAACAATTAGTTAACGACCATTTAGCTATTGTTCCAGGTCATAATTTGAGTTTCCATTCCAGCGGAGAATTTGTTCGTTAGCCGAAGACAACTACTCAAACTTTACATTTCCCATACGCATTAGATTCTCATAATTTTCAATTAAAATTAATTAATGCTATTTCCGTCCCCTCCTATTTGATTGTGTGTGTGTGTCTACGTCTATCCAATTGAAGTCAAAAGGGAAGAAGAAACAATGTCTTCCCTTTGTTCCTTCCTTCCTTTGAATTCATTACCAACCCACTAATAGTATTCCCATTCTCTTCCTATTGTACTGAAAAGGGTGTTCGGTTCAATTCATCCCTTTATCTAAAACGACCTATGCACCGGCTCAATACTTTTTGGGCTACAAGACTGGAGACGCTGCTTGTATCGTGTCGGAATTGCCGTGGTCATTATATAACGGCCGTTGTCCGGACAGGATCGGAACACCTCTGTAAAACGTGAACCAAGACACATTCATCCTATGAAATCTCCGGAGCTGATAACTTCTAACAGGATGGTTGGATTGAGTTAAATATTGTATATTCGGATTCCTCGTAAAATTCTAGTAACACAATCCATCGAATGAATTCCAGATTTTGAACTTCAACAGATCCGAAATGAGTTTTAGAATTTTGACTTCTGTTAGCTCAAAACTGGTAAGGTCCTTCTAATGTCAAATGTAAAGACAGTAGTTCTCTCATCTGCTTTAGGTTTTACAATAGGACTAAATTCGTACATTCGAATTAAAGTACGTGAGTGAAGGGGAAAGTAGAAACTCCACAAGTATTTGGGGTGCAATTAGCAGGTCCATTTGGGGGGCCATAAACTGACATTTATTGTTGAGGCTGAAATCTGAGTGAGGGAGACGCCTCAACTTTACAAGTTTTATGTGTGAATGACTGTATGTATGTAATGACGTTAACTGTGTATATGTTAGAGTCTTGTGTAATATTTCAAGTTCTCGGGCGTTGAAATTAGAGTTTTGTGCTATACGCTAAATTTATGTAAATAAAGATTTCAAATTCAAAATAAAATTCGGAGTTTTGCTTATTGTTATTACGATAAAAATATTTTGTGGAACATTTCCTTGTTACAATTATAAAAAGCGTAGCAAAATGTTGACAGTGTCTTGATTATAAGAAGGGAGTGTTAATATCATTTCGAAAATTACATTTTTATTTATTGCATGGCGGAATAATCCGTATTAACGATAATTTAGGGAAACGTTAGTTGCACCGTTGTTTAATATATTCGATAATTTAATTTCGGGTTATTAAGATTAAATTGTTAAGTCCTTGCGATGTCTTGTACTATGCCTTTGCGTACGGTGAATTCTTTTAAGTTTGAAACAATTGTAGGAGAAACCTTTGAAAGTAAAAACTTTGGTAAAATAAAATAAATGCAGGCGAGTAACCTTGATATTTGTTCGAAAGTATTGTGCTTTCTTTTTTAAAATTCTTTACAGATTGTATATCTCGCTTTGCAGGGAGTAAAGTTTTTATCAGCCACATTGTACTTTGCCCCAAAACTACCTTTATGCTACGCCCTGAGAATATTCAAACAAACTCAAATATTGGTCAAAGGACGACAAACAGCCATTTTTTACCGCGGGAAGTCATGATAGGAATGCAATATATTGTATATTCGCGGAGAGCCAAGAATTGATGATCCAATTAATTGAGCAAACAATACGAATGGTCGGGTCATGGCGGGAGGTTACAGATAAACTTTACTCCTGGGGTCAATAATTTATTTAAGAGAAACCAGAATTGAATTGAATGGGAAAGGAATTGGTTAATTAAAAAGAAGACATTCCTCTATCAGTTTAACAGAGCAGGACGAACCAACTGGATAGGATTTCTGCATTAGACTCACAAGGGATAATATTCAGCAGTAAAAAATAGGATTAAGTTTAGGTTAATTTTCACTGTGAATTAATTATTCGAAGTGTCGTCTTCAGGAAAATGTAGACTTACAATTTTAATTCACGGCCAGAAATTTACGTATAATTCCTCGATCTCTTCTGTGTATATTTTATAAGGTAATTTGAATATTAATTCTTTCTATGTTCGGTAAAAAGCTCTGTTGTGTCCTAAAATGACTATTAATTGACTAATCCCAAAATATTACGAGTCAATTTAAATTTTACGACCGAATAATGTTCCTCGTAGTTTTCGAGTATATTGGACAACACGCACGTGGACCATTCACTTTAACTTGGTTTGTCTGTCTGGCAATGAAATTGAATCTTTCGGTCCAGTGGTATCCTCCGCCGATTGTTTACTTTCGGTTGTAAAAGTCAACTCAAGAAACAAATACTGGAAATACTCGAAAGGGAGAAAATCAATGTGAGTTGTAACCAAGCAAAGGAAAGGAAATAGACAATAAACTAGCAACGGAACGGTGGACGGACCGCTCTTCGTATGCTGCGATTGCCTTGCATTTTTCCTTGACTTGACTCTGGAATTTTGGTCCAGGGACTTGGAAGTTGAAGTTACTATTAAAAGCAAAAAGTTTTCTTTGTAGACAGAGCGCAGTAATTTAATTTAATTCCTTGCAGCATAGTGCAGAGCATCGTATATCAACTTTAATCTAACCAATTTCTCATCGCTTCCTTGTAAAAGGGGTTTTAATTAGTAAAAAGTTGAGGGAGGACAAATTAGAGGGTTTCGGGGCTTAAGTTTATGCGGTTGCAGGTTTTCAAGCAAAATAATGAGTTGAGTGGAACTTCAATATCCGACCGAAAGTTTCAAAACCAGAATAGCAATGCTTTTAATCAACATTGTGATCTTCATGTGTAGAAATCAAAATTTGATCATGCTTACGAATCCATGAAAATTATACCTTGTCTAGAGATTCAATTTTTCTGATCGGTTTGCTAAAAACCACGAAACTAGTTTATTGTTTACCAAATTTGCAAAAATAGAGAATAAGTAAGGCGGTGTGCAAAACCCAAAAGTCCATTTGGTCAGCACGGCGGCGGTGGCGAAAACATATGTATGTAACTGTTCTAAACCAAGAAACTCTTAGTTAATTATTCAGATCACACTGGGGGTTATACTCTGCATGACCTCTCCTGAGTTGTGGTATGACAGAATTTAGATATCACACTTTCTGGTTCAAATGATGGTTTATCGTCTATTCCTACGACGGAGAAAGCTCACAACCCTGATATGTGAGTTCAAAATTCAACTCAATTTGTTGAATGCATTCCTGCACTATCACCACACGACACCCGATATCTTTTTACCATCATTGGATACCCTCGTGGTACCCGACATTCCTTCCCCATTAGGGCGCTTCACCGATTTTTGAGACCGGAGGTTGGAAAAACCCCTGCGCATGTAAAGTAAAAACCTCACAGTGTAGGAAAAGTCGGACAGAAAAAACCAGACTCGTTGAATCGAACCCCATACCGGCAGGTAACAGTTGGACACCCGTACTTCTATTCTATCGACGGCTAATTTGATCGTGAAACACGAATGTAGGAGTAAAACTTACAACAAACCTATTACGACATTTTAAAGACTGAACTCATAATAAAATAAATCCACATCGTGAAGTAATAAGTGTTATCATTAATGCTCATTAAACACTAGTAATTTCTCATACAAAGACAAATCACTAAAACAGAGAACCGTAACGCTGAAACTGGGAAATAATGGTGGAACTCTGCTCTGCTTTGTTATCTTAAGACAACCTTTACTAGTCATTTTTATCAGTCCTGTCATGAAGGAATTGTACTCCTATAAAAATATCCCGAGTGATTAATTGTCCCCCATAAAATGCGAGCATTCAGTACTTACTTAGGTAATGCATGTTTGAATCTTACATGAGAAAACGCAAACGCGAGGAAGTGAAACTTCCACACTTAGTAATACACAGCAGAAATATATTTTCTGGACACACTGGCCGAGTAAAAGGGTCAGTCACTCCGCCCTTAGGACTAATTTCCAGTCAGCAATTCTGATAAGAAAATGTGTAATCTAAAAGTTCTATGTCGAACTTTAAACATAAAAAACTACATACATTACAGGGTGGTGCATAAGTTATTCCCATAACAGTCGACCCTCCACACTTCGGTTACAGGAGAGGCTACGTTGAATGATTATGAACCACCCCGTACAAAATTTCCATTTTCTTTCGTGTGATGAAAAGTGTAGACTCATTTTTTACTAAAGGAAGGCAAGGTTCATTTTAGACCCAAATTCCAGGTGAAAGTATTTGAGTGAAAACACGGCAGCGAGGGATTGAATTGAAACTGGTTGACATGCAAAGCAATCAACTCATGCAAATTATTTATTCGAGCACTCAAGCATCCATTTCTAAGCTTAACTTTGTGTAGCATTACAAACACTCTTTCATTTCCTGGATTAACATATTCATCAGAGGGTATTCCAGGGTCTGGAGAACATTAGTAGCCTGGCACGCCTTACCACACTAATTATATACTCATGGCGTCGACTTTCACTTTTATCATCAATAACTTTTAATGAGTGCCTTGTGTGCTCACTTTTTGCTTTGTTGGTCTAGTCTTTGAAAAATCCCTCTGACTCTGACATCCATTCGAACCAACCACACACCACCTATTCATTCTCGTCAATTTTTCATTCACAAAGTTGATTCCCAGTAGACCTCTACACACCAAAACCAAAATCGTCTATTGAAAAGTGTGAATACTTCTAAATTGAAAGGGAAGATTCAAAGGTTCGTCTGTTCTGTGCTATAGGGCTCTTGGTAACAAAATAAACTCCACATTTGTGCTTAGTTGCAATCAGATTCATGAATAATTTCAATTCAAATCGAATCGAAACTCTAATCGTCTGTCCGTACTATAAACAGCAGCATGATAGTGAAGTTATCCGGATATTTGCATATCCGGCCACTTCATATTTGAGTCCAATGCAACTTACCAATTCGATATGGATTTTTTAAAGTAATATAATCGTTCATGACTTTTTGACATTTGTACATTTAATACTATTATTTGTTGAAACTATTTTATCTTAAAAGACGCCGGTGCTGGTGTTTGGAAATATTTCTGCGTCGACTTTTGACATTTCATTTGTATATATAGAATACTTCCAGCCAGGTAGAATAATTAAAAATAGAAGCTTGACTGTAACATATTCTTTAACCTGTGTATTGTTATTATAATAATAAGACTGGATCAGTTTGAAAGGTAAAGATAAATTAAGACTTAGAATTGATGGATGAGACTAGAACTTCATTCTTTAGATAACCGGAGACAGGTATGGACGTCTTTGGTAGTTCGTCTTTCGTATTTTCTCGCCTAATTGAGACAGATGAACCTGAGCGTGAATGCATATTGCGAGGGTGTGACATCTTACTTAAAGACGAAATACGAATTTGGGTTTGGTTGATAACCATACTGTGTAAAATGATAAGGGCAGGTTTGGTTTATTGGATAATTTATGAATGTGCTACTTACAGCCCTTTTTGTGAGAGCCTGCCAAGAGAAATGAAGATCATCGACTTCAGGTGGGACTGTCACCAAAAAATTTAATGCATACTCGTTCACCACCCCCTCAAGTACGTAGTAAATGTCACTTGAGATTCCTGTAGGAACAAGAATAAAAAAATGTCATGTATTAATAATGGCCATATGTGAATGAATATTTTAATAGATTTTCATTTCCTGAGAATTCATCCGGATCAGGTACCTTCATTTCTTAGGTGGGTCAACCTTTCTCTAGTCATAGAAGTTATTGCGAAATTGAAAGCAACAGCAGTTTTAATTTATTTATGAATAAATATTCGACTGACTTTTGAGGTATTGGGGAGTACATACGAGAAACCGAAGCCCAGCTTGTCCGTTATTCGAGTGCAATTTAAATCGTTCCACGAAAAGTAAGGACAACATTGTACGTATCAACTTTATGTGAGTCATGAAGAAAGCATTTGTTGATTGCAACTTGAACTTTCAATGCATAATTTATTAGTAATAAGTAAAATGGCAGGGAAAGTTGCACAACAATGAACCAAATGTGACAAGAAATCCTATATGCGATGTAAAATTCAAATCTGTCTGAAATACTGGGGTTTGGTCAATATTACTAACAGTCAAGTGTGTCTGAAATGTAATAAACTCAGCGCTTGTATTGATGGCATGATTGTTAGGGCGCCTTTTTAAGTGGAGCACTAAGAACAAAATATTCGAAAGATTTGTGATGAGGAATAAAATATTAGTGGTTAGAAATATTGAAATCTTCAAAATATGGGGTAAAAATGTAGCAAGTCTCCCCTCGACGGGTTGATACTGACAAGAATCTTGCACCACCCTTCCAGTACTAATTGCTGGAGAATTACATGAGTAAAATTATGACACCCCCATAAAGAAGGATTAAGCGTAGACTGGTTGTATGTGTGTGTGTTGCAATGGAATTACAAAATGTTCCGTTCCATTCCCACCGGAAACCGTTTCTCTGGAGAATGAAAATGGAAGGAAGTGGAGAGAAATATTTCATCATGTTCTTCTCAAGCAATTAGTGAAGATTGCGCGGAACAATATGAGGGGGCGGTTATTTATTAGAATTACTACACTTACTATTAGTTTTCACAGCCCAACCCACCATTCATTCCCACCGTTAAGACTTTCCTTCATTTCAAAAAATCTAGAGAAGATCAATGGGCTCGGGAGAGAGAATAATAGACTTAACCAGTCAAATACGTACATAAAATTGGCTAAATTGGTAATTCTCACACAGTGGGGTGCATTGTTAAGACTGGTTAATATTATTATATGTATAACCAAGCAATAATAATTTATTTTACCACGGAATGTCTATACGATTACAGCGTTGACATTATTTATCAGGGTATCCGAGCAGGATCAAAACACCTCTCGAAAAAAAATGAAAGGAAGGAGATGCATTCATGTATGTGACCCCAGGAACGTTCAAGTTTAATTGTCTGTTGTGAAGTTCAAAATTATGGAATTCTGTGGATGGATTGTGTTACTAGAATTTTACAAGGAATCCCAATATGCGAGATTTGGCTCAAATCCTGACAGAAACTAGAAGGTCCGGAACGTTCATATGGTGAACGCGTCTTTCTTCACTTTTTTGGACAGGTGTTCAGATCCTATTCGGATACTTGCACTTGCATTGGAAATTTCAAGGTTCCAAGTCCCATAAGACTGGGTTAAAAATATTCTAGGATAATTTGGCTTATTCAAAAAAAACAATGGACAAAATGTTTGCAGTCGTGCGAAATTTGGACATGAAAAAGATGAATATTACGAATAATATGTTGCTGATTTTGTAAATAAAAAATAAACGGAATAATATGTTCCTTTGGTTTTTATGTGTAATGCCATAAAGGAGACGATAGCGAAGCGTTAGAGTGAAAGAAGTATACGAGCACAGTAGGAGGCAGGAAGTAAGGGACGGTAACTGCCACCTAACACGCGATTATAAAACGCATTTTACACAC
>JAQGCA010000473.1:0-27818 GCA_034698945.1 Protaphorura quadriocellata
TTCTGGAAACGAACTTACGTAGACCCCGTGCTTAGTCATGTACCGTTTTCGCGCACTCGAGATTTTCTAGGCATTTCCAGCCGATTACCTTGAAGCATAAACATCATTGAGGAGCACATTTAGGTAATAGTCCAATGTATTTCATCATAACGGACATACAGACAGACATACAGACAGAATTGGCATCCGCAATAACTCATTTACTTTGTATATTACGTCTAGTGAATGCAATACCGGTATTTCGGTAGTCCGGTATTCCGGAGTTTTCGTAATACCGGTATTTCGGTACTACCGAATACCGGTTTCTATCGAAAATACCGGTATCTTTGGTATTTCTTCTGAATACCAATATTGGATTCACAACTTTCACCCAGTAATATTTATGCGTGTTGTTACAAGCTGGAATTACATCCGTCCATCCGTATAAATGAGCCTGCTGTGTAGTAATTGAGATATTGAAAATCTGGAAGCTGTTGTATGGAAATAACATGGAATACTGTATTTTTAGCTAAAATACCAGTATTGGTCCTTCAATACCGGTATTTCGGTACTACCGATATTTTCAATTATTTCAAATACCGGTTTCGGTACTACCGAAATTTTTAAACTTTTTGAATACCGGCTTTGATACTACCTAAATTTTAATTCTTTCATACGTTTCATTGGTTTCTGTACTACCGAATACCGGTTTCTACCGAAAATACCGGTTTCTCAATACCGGAATTTGATTCACTAATTTCGTCGCACGACATAATAATGAGGTACTATACCACTATGCTACGATGAACTTACCTAATGATCGAATTCTTTTCCAATCTTCTCCACCATCCAAAGAAAATAAATTTTTGTCAATGATTGGAATTCCGAGCCGGAATGGTTTATGGTTCGGGAACGTTTGGAATAATTTGACGAGGACTTCACGGATTAAATCTGGTTCTCCTAGAATTAAAATTGGGGTAAGGCCTTCGTATGTCCCATAAACAGGCCCTAATTTCTTATGGAGTTCTATATCATAAGGGCCGAGTTCTTTTCGGTAATAGTGCCATTGATACATGAGTCCAGGTGTGGGAACACCCTGTCTCTGCCAAAATGTCAGCTTGTGGTGCAAGTACCTTTAATTAAAATAAATATTTTATAATACTGTTTAAATTATTTATTTTTGTACATTGTTTTGTATAAAAAATTGACATACCATATGATTGCGCCGAGAATAGCGGTAGCAATTAACAGAAACATGTTCGTGGTCCAGTGGAAATATGTAAAGTGCGACTGGCAAGGTTAATTGCGGACTGAATGTAAAAATGGAAATAATTTTTTGCTTGACGATTTTATTTGTTTTTATATAATTCTGTAGTGGACAATCATGCACGCCAGGCATGTCCAGCACTTGAGATAAAAATGGTCTACTAAAGAACATTTTGCATTTCAAAGTGCATACGCGTAGATGTTAACTGACATGGCCATATTATGCAATGGTTCATTAGTGGATAAATAGAGCTTTTTTTTTTACAAGTTGAAGGACAATTTTTATGCTGTACAATTGCCGACACTGAGAAGTTATTATTTTTACAGTTCAACATTCTCGTGACTCTTTAAAAGTAACGACAGTCTGAGTTCGAGTTTTTTCATGTGATGCGAAAGTTGAAAAACAAAGTTGTTGAAGAAATAATATTTTCCTTGGATTGAGTTAGATTCGGACTGCTTCGGAAAAGGATCCACCGTTATGGGCGAAACCGTTATGTGCAAAAAAATACCGTTATGAGCGAAACGCGGAAAATTGATGTCGACAGGGTTGGCAGTTCCTTCGAACTGCTAAAGCTATTCTATTGTTACAACAAACTAAATATTAATAACTTTATTATGTAATAATGGTAGAAGTGGCAGGTCAGTTCCAGCTACTCCTTAGTTACATAAACTGCTGTCAGTATATTGCTCATTCGATAGGAGGGAGGCAACATCTTCGTGTTGGTTGAACTAATGGAAACTGTTCAAAGCGAATTAGACATTGGAATTACGAAACTGAAGTCTGGTATTGCCCCTACATCCAAGAAACGCGAGTACAGAATCGTGCAACTTAGTTAATAAGCTAATCTATTGCATTTATGCTCGTTTCAGGCCAAAATTTGACCTCTGGTGACCTTGGGTCAGAGGTCATCTGGCGAGGTCTGATTCTGGTAACCTTGTGCAACTACCCTCTAAATTTAGTTAAAATCCGTCAACATTTACGGCACGTGACCTCTGGTGAGCTCAGAGCTCACCTGGCAAGGTCATATTGAGAATTGGTGATTCTTGTGCCCTCGTATACCTACCAAAAACTTTCGTCGAAATTCGTCAATATTTAATGCACGTGACCTCTGGTGTCCTCAGAGATAACCTGGCGAGGTCATATTAATAGTCGGTGATTCTTGTGACCTTGTGTACATACCATGTGAAATTCGTTGAAATCCGTCAGCATTTACTACGCGTGACCTCTAGTGAAATTAGACGTTACGTGGCGAGGTCATATAAATAGTCTTTGAATCTTGTGACCTTGTGTACCTACGCTGTGAATATCGTTGAATTTTGTCAACATATACTGCACGTGGCCTCTGGTGACCTCAGAGATCGCCTCGCGAGGTCATATTTATAGTCGATGATTATTGTGACCTTGTGTACCTACCCTGTGAATTTCGTTGAAATTCGTTAACATTTACTGCACGTGACCTCCGGTGACCTCAAAGGTCACCTGGCAAGGTCATATAAATAGTCGGTGATTCTTGTGACCTTGTGTACATAAACTGTGAATTGACATTTACTGCATACGGCATCTGGTGACCTCGATGGTCACCTTAATTGCCAGGTCATATTAATAGTCAATTATTCTTGTGACCTTGTGTATCTACCCTGTGAATATCGCTAAATTCCGTCAACAATTACAGCACGTGACCTCAGAGATCACCTTGCGAGGTCATATTAATAATCGATTATTCTTGTGACCTTGTGTATCTACCCTGTGAATATCGCTAAATTCCGTCAACAATTACAGCACGTGACCTCAGAGATCACCTCGCGAGGTCATATTAATAGTCGATTATTCTTGTGACCTTGTGTAGCTACTATGTGAATTTTGTTGAAATCCGTCAACATTTACTGCATGTGACCTCTGGTAACCTTGGGTTAGAGGTCACGTGGCGAGGTCACGTGACCTCTAATCCATTCTCACTGGATGGGTGTTGTGACCTTGTGTACCTACCCTGAAAATTTTGTTGAAATCCGCCAACGTTTACTGCATGAAAAGTGTGGACGGACAGACGGACAGACAACATATTCACACAATGTCTTGCTTACGCAGCACATAATAAACGTACAATAAAATTTGGCCTAAAATGGCTGTCGTGATAATTAGAAACATTTTCTTGTTGGTGTGACTCTCCGCATGGTCAATTCTTGACTGAATGTGAATGTAAAAGTGTAATCACACACAAGTAAAGGCCAAGGTTGGTGCATAAGTACATATGAATAGCCAATTCATTTTTATTATTTCTAATCCGGAGTTCAGACCATGAAGGTCAAGTTTAAGCACTCGAGACGGAATTGCATAAGAGCAATCATAATTGACATTTTTATGGACAAAACCAACCAGACACCACATGTAGCTTAAGGATGTTATTGCTCATTGCGTCAACAACTGACAAATATGGAAGGTATGCCCATAGTTGGATTCAGCCACTAAATAGACTTTTATTTCTATCACTTAAGAAAGTTGCTGACTAATATATTTTTTTATTAATTTTACACGGAGCATCAAATAATTCGCTTACACTCTGCAGGACTTACACAATTTCTAATTCTTTCAATAACAATGTTCGTCGATTTGCAAATTAAACTACGGGTGGTCATTAACTATGAATCACACTGTCATTCTAAATTACAGAAGGCATTGACAAGTAATCGGTTTAATTCTACGTCAAATTCCTGTTCAAAGAGCTTTGATTTTAAGCAAGATTTCCTTTGGAGCCAAAACGTCAAGAGAAGCTGCTGCGTAATTTAACTGTCGGGAAATTAAAAAAGAATTAAATTTCAAAAAAGATAAGAAAAAGTGGAAATTATAGCAAATTTAAAATAAATAAACCTTGGTTTCCGACGTGGCTTCAAAGTGGAATTTCTGCATAATGACAGCAAGAGCCATTTTGGCTTGCATCAGAGCGAATCTCTGTGCAACGCACATGCGTGGTCCACCTCCAAAGGGCATGAAAGCGTAGGGATGGTGGCTGACGTCTTTCCCACCTTCCAAGAAGCGATTAGGGTCGAAGACTTCCGGGTTAGAAAAACTTCGAGGATCTCGGTAAACAGCAAATACCGGAAAATTGAATAGCCTTAACACATTGTCGTTCGACCCTTACAATTGGAGGAGAAAGTCGGAAACATTCTTTGAGTACAGCTTCTAAATACTTGAGTTCCATTACTGTGTCATAATTCACTTCTGTATGTTTTGAAACTTCAGCGGTTAATCTTTCTTGTACGTCGGGGTGTTTCGATATGTGGTAAGCACAACATGCCATTATTGTCGCGGTTGTGTCAAATCCAGCCAGCAAAAAAATCAGACCTTGAACCATCATTTCAACCGTTGAAATTGTTTTCTTGGAAGTTTCCAAATTTGAACCGCTTTCCTTGTTACTCTGAATGTAGAAGTAATAATAATTTTAATGAAAAGACGCACTTTCACCCATAGAAACCTCCAAGATGTGACCTATCTCTGCAAGACCCCGGAGATTTACGACTTTCCCCTGGAAGAAGCCTTAGATTTACGACTATTTCCCGGATCTCCCTTGACATTCACGACTATTTTCCGCAAGACTCCTGACATTTACAACATTTCCTTGCAGGACATCTGAGATTTACGAGTTTCTCCCTCAATCACCCCTAGGTTTAGGTCTATTTCCCGGAAGACCCCTGACATTTACGACTTTTCACAGTAAAAATACTTGGATTCCACATTGAAAATGTCGTAAACATCAAAAACATGACCCGCATGCTGTATGCCAAATTTCTTCTTTATAAACTCCGAGGTCCGTGTTCGCTAATGAGAACTTGACTATCCTAATTAAGACTCTGATTTCTCCAGACATGGACATCTTATCTTTGATCTTTGGGGTGTGGCTAATTCCTGTAGTCTTAATCCTTTTGAAAATATTTTTGAATGTGCTACAAGACTTGTATGTACTTGGTATGAAGAAAAGTGATAATATTTCCCATGATCTAAATTCTTTAGGCTGGCTTGGGCCAAATCAACTCTACGTGAAGTCTATTCTGTGTGCTATGTATAAAGTTACCATGCAAGGATCCTTATGCTCCCACTGTTTTCAAAGAAATGTTTACACTGAACCATGAAGTTCACACTCTTAACATTACTGGTTATTACCAGGTCACAATGTAAGCACCCAAAAATGGGAAATTGTGTTTTGTAGAATTAAATACGATTTTCGACTTTTTCCCACAAGACTCCTGAGATTTACAACATTTCCCTGTATGACACCTGAGATTTACGACATATCCCTCCAGGACGCCTGAGATTTACGACGTTTCCCGGCAGAACCCCTGAGCTTTACGAGCTTTCTCAGGATAACCCCAGATATTTATTACATGTACCCCTAGTAATATGAAGTAGAATACTTTACCTCGGCCTCCTTGTTAGCACTAAGCATGAGTTGAACAAAATCATTTGATCTCGCTCCATTCCAACTTTGTCGTTCGTGCAACAATTTCCTTGACATATCCTCAAAGAACTTCAATGGTTTCATTGCACTGTCTGCTAATACTGAAATCTTAGCGAATTTCGGGAGAAGTAGCGCCAGAACTGTGTCCCATCTCTCAGAGAAAATATTTTCCAAATTTGTCATAATTGGGTTGTCAGGTTCGGAAATGACATCCACCTTCGTACTGTAAGTACAACGAACAACGACATCATAGGACAAAGTATTGTACAACTTCCGGACATTCACTGCATTTCCATCTTTTGCAGCTTTGGCCAAATGTTGTTTTAGAATATCGATAGCCTCGTGCACAGTAGGATCCATTCCACGTCATTTCCCGGATGTAAATGTTGGACTCACTAAAATTAAAAAATTAAATTAAGAAAATAAATTGCAGTCCGCCGGAATCGAACTCGCTACGATGATAAATGATAATGAGTACTTTATAACTAATACCACTATACTACGATGAACTTACGATCGTATTCTTTTCCAATCTTCTCCACCGTCCAATGAGAATAACTTTTTGTCCAGGATTGGAATCCCGAGCCGGAACGGTTTATGGTTTGGGAAAGTTTGGAATTCTTTGACGAGAACTTCACGGATTAAATAGGGTTCTCCTAGAATTAAAATTGGAGTAAGACCTTCGTATGTCCCATAAACTGGCCCTAATTTCTTATGAAGTTCTTGATCATAAGGGCCGAGTTCTTTCCGGTAATAGTGCCATTGGTACAGGAGTCCAGGTCTGGGAATACCCTGTCTCTGCCAATATGTTAGCTTGTAGTGCAAATACCTTTAATTAAGATAAATACTTTATATTTGTGTTTGATATTTCGATTTCTGTACACAGTTTTGTATAAAATAATTGACGTACCATATGACTGGGCCAGAATAGCCGTAGCAATTAACAGAAACATGTTGGTGGTCCAGCGGAAAAATGTACAGTGCGACTGACAAGGTTAATTGCGGATTGAATGTAAGAGTATGTTCTTATACTGATTATAGTTTTAGTGGACATCAGGCCTGCATGTACAGCACTTGAGATAAAAATAGTCTACTAAACAACATCAATTATAGTTTGCATTATAAAGTTGGTGGTAACTGCAGTAGCCATATTATGCAATTATTTCAAAAGGCGAAACGACTGAGCTATACAATTGTCCGTGGTGGCGTCTGTCTCTGTGTGTGTTCCTACTCTAGCGGACACATTTCTCATCTGATTCACTAACTTGGCAGGCATGACTTTTGGGCCATAGCTCCGGTCAAGTTCGTTGGACATTGAAATCGGACTACTACTAGGGGTACTTGCCAATTCAAACCTGGTCAAATGTAAAGCAAATTCAAATCATTTTTTTTTCTAATTGTGACACGGTCTGTCTATGGTGAATGAGATTGCATACTGATTTGATATTTTTTAAGATTGTATATTTTGAAAGTATTGGTTATGGAGTGTTGGTATGTTATGTGTTATTATGAGTGATTATTATTATTATGTATATTAACATAGTGAGTAGTCTGTCCCCGTGGCTTAAAGAACAAAAATGTGAAATCGGTCTGACAGTTGAGTAAATAAATAAATCAATCAATCAAAAAATCAACGTTAGGTCAAAGCGAATGTGTTTCTGCCGCAGCGACTTTTTTGTTTTTTGCACCTCGCTTCCTGTTATACTATCTGCTGGTGCAATTTTTTTGCCCTGCCAAATATACAGATATAGAACACTACACATTAATATTATAAATTACAAAGCGGCAACCAAACAGTACTAGGTGTTTTGTAAAATCGACAAAAAGAAAAAAGTGGTTTTTTTGGACCAAATAAGCACTTTTCGCAATACCTTTAACTGTCTAACCAGAAGCAGTTTTTTTTTTTAGTATGCAGGGATGGCACAGCGTTAGTTTTAAATTAAATTCCTAGGTGAAAGGACAAGGTACAATTCTACATGATATTATGCTTCCTCCGATTCTTAGCACAATTATGTAGTGAGTGACTTGGTGTTTATAGGTGTGACCAGAGTAGGTTGGCTTCACACGGCTAGTATGGTCGACTATAATTGACTTCGGTTCGGACAATCTGCTTTTAAAGATGGTTATAAGGGAACGGCTTTCAAACCAACTTAAATGAGATCGCCAACGGAAACTTTGAACGAAATTAGTTAAACGGGGGAAAGTAAATTGTATTTTCTGCCAGCTGAGTTGTTTATATTTCAACTAAGAATTGTACAATCAAAACCGTGACAACCAGTCGTACGTTTCATCACTTGATGGATTGTCGAGAATTAAAATTTGGCATACGTAATCAACTGGACCCTGTTTTTTCTAGACATTGTCTGTAACTACCTTTAGACATCCGCTTCTAGTCGGAACAGGAGTGAAATGTCAAACCTATTGTTTAACTGCGCTTCCAATTGTACTCGACTTATTATTTGACGGACTATCTTGAAATTTGTCATTCGCAGTCAAATGGTCCTTGTCTTTTATGAACATTGTCCGTAACTACCTTTTGACAACAGGTTCTAGCCGGAACGGGAGTAAAATGTCTAATGTATTGTTTAATTGCGCATGCAATTATACTCGTTTCATGAACAGACGGATTGTCTTAAAATTTGACGTGCGTAATCAAATGGGCCTTTTTTGTGTACGTTGTTCACAACTTCCTTTTGACATCCGGTTCTAGCCGGGACATGAGTCAAATCTCAAACCTTATGTTCAATTGTGCTTCCAATGGCATTCGTTTCATTAATTGACGGATTGTCTTCAAATTCGGCATACGTTATCAAGGAGTTCTTAGCTTTTCAGGACAGTGTCTGAGACCAGCGTTTGACATCTGGTTCTAGCCGGAACAAGAGTCGAACTTCAAAAGTTTTGCTCAATTGCGTTTCCAAATGTATTTTTTTCATTAATTGCCGGATTGTGTTCAAATTCGGAATACGTTATCAAGGGGCCCTTCGCTCTTTCAGACAATTCCGTCTGAAATACGTTATCAAGGGGTCTTTGGATCTTTCAGACAATGTCGGGGACTAACGATTGACATCCGGTTCAACCATGAAGCAGGAGTTAGACATCAAAAGTTTTCTCCGATTACGCTTGCGGCTGTGCTCGTTCTTCTGACCTCCTTGCGGTCAGTAGCTATCTAGGTCTTACTTACCACGTTTCTGGATGATCAGTTATTGACTTTTATCTGCTCCTCAATACTCAGTTCGACGGTCAGTGGCTGTCTTTTACCTTCCTCTCTATTCTTCTGTCAGGTCGCCTTTCGCATCTTCACTGCTCGCAGTTTATTAGCCCGTGGACGCAGTCCTGTAAAGGGCTTATAAAATCCTCCCCGTCCGTCTGTCCGTCCGTCACGCGCTCCTCTCTGCTGACAAATATGTGCGTTCATAACGACTGTTTCACAATAACAGAACATACTTGGACGCAGTCAGAATACCATATACCTTAGAGCAGTTCCATTCTACAGTTGATGACTGTTCTTTGCAATGAGATAGGCAACACGAAGCAACACCAACTCGTCTGTTCGTCTGACTGCAGCGATAGCGAAGCAGAAGGGGAAATGTAACATTACGGTCAGAATGCTATATTGCTGAGAGCAAGTCGGCTTTGCACATGTCATCTGTTCGATTGAAATACATGAAGGCGAGCACGATTGACTTGTATTTAAAGTTGTTTCGAAGCATCTATCTGCGTGTGGTCATCCCCATCTCTTAACGTTATGTAGTCTGTTTGTCCCATCTCTGTAACATTACAGTGTCATACTTTTTGTCCCATCTCTGTAACATTACAGTGTCATACTGTTTGTCCCATCTCTATAACATTACAGGGTCATACTTTTTGTCCCATCTCTATAACATTACAGTGTCATACTTTTTGTCCCATCTCTATAACAGTACATATTAATATATATATTATTATCTTAACCTTATGTGGTCATCGCTATCTCTTAACGTTATGTGGTCATCCCTATCTCTTAACGTTATGTGGTCATCCCCATCTCTTAACGTTATGTGATCGTACCCATCTCTTAACGTTATGCGGTCATCGCCATCTCTTAACGTGAAGCTGTCATCGCTGCTTAGTCAACGCTTTGAGATACACCCATCTCTTAACGTTAGGCTGTCATCGCTGCTTAGTCAACGCTTTGAGATACACCTTTACCTCTATACCACCTATTTCCGACTCTACCACTTTCTACACAATCTCAACCACTCTCTACAACCTATGAACCACTATCAAATTCCACGGACTGTCACCCAGTCGCGACAGTTTATTTTATTAGCGAATGAATAAATCCCATGCTTTACAACTTGAAGGACACTTTTTTTGCTGTACAATTGCCGATACTGATAAGTCATTTTTCTATAATTCAACACATTAACACACAAGGTTGTTAAAAAAATAACATTTTCCTTGGATTGAGTTAAACTCGGACTGCTTTAAATGTGTTAAATCAAATGATCTCGTCCAAGCCTTTCCCAAACGGCAAGGTTCCCAAAACAGCGGCAACATTTCCTCGCTGAATAGCAATACTCATCCTCTGTATAAGAAATTGCTCGGCTCGTATTTCACCAGTCACGGTAGAAATACGACGCCCGATAGATCGCACAAGACGAAGACCTTCCCTCGCCCAAACGCCGGAAGTTTTCACAGCAATTGGAACAAAGAGAAAACGTCCCTGAAGGAAATCACACTTCTTCAACTTTCTCAAATCATGTTCAATCAAATGATTGAACATGATTTAAATCTTTGAGATTAAGTTCATAAACAAATACTTTCATTCCAATCAAGACAATGAAACTTTCTTTAGTCTGGTGATAGAATTAATCAAGATGGGTCAACAATTTCTATTCAGGTGAATCTATACCTATCAACAAACCGGAAGTGCCCCTAAATCTCAATTTGGATCACTCAGCTCTGGTCCCTTGATGCTCCAGCAACCAATTTGAATGCAAAATTATTGTGTTTTCTGTAGTCCGGATTCCCAGTTTTGATGCCAATTATTATTTCTTTTTATTCCGGTGCGGATTAAATTTTAACTTTTTAATTTCACCTGTACTGAAGTGAAAGAAAATAAAAAGTGGCGTCCGAGTCAAAATTTTGTCTGCAATAAAACGCGTGATACACACAATTTGTCTGTGTGTGCTTGTGTGTCCGGCACAGGTCAACAACCTTGGTGCCTCATCCCCATTTTTCCTATGTTAAAGTGGCACCAACCGGAGAAATAACAAATATTTATAGCACCAGCGAGGTATAGACTCACCTTCTTAGAAGCTAATTTTGTTGTCAAAACATATTGGAATTAATATGATATCACAGTTTTTGTCTAGACTGGATTGACGGAGTTAGTCTGGCTATTTCATTACATCTCTGCTCTCCATGCAACCCAGACCTACAACTGCAAACGCATGGGATATTCGCATGGCGATTCGCGGTGCCATGGCTCAGGATTAATTTTGTTTACCTGCAATTACCACCCCGAAGACTAACTGTACTCTTATTCGGACCACAGACATACGTTACGCTGTGTGAAAAAAATCGCCCTAGTCCTAAAAGCTTTATTAAAACACAGTGCGATCCAACCAGAACACATCTTTATAATCAGTACCCCTTGGAAATGGCCTCCACTCACAATCTCGTTTGACCAAAAATTTAGCACTAGCCAATCTATGTGACGAGCATCTCTAGATGTTCATTGCCAAAGCACGACGAGCACTCACATAATGTATTATGTAAATTACTAAATTGATTGTCATATTTATACAAATAGTGTATAACATATGTTTATTTCTATAATTCCGTCTAAATTGTAACATACGGGGTCACGCATTGTCTTTTCCCCCCGCTGGCCAGCATAGTCAGTTGAGTCGGGCACAAACTGAGATGTGTATGTATAGGTAGAATATTTTATGGAGGATCTAGGAAGCTTTTTGAAAATAGCAGCTTAGACAAACGTTTAAGTAGAAATTGGCATAAAGAAACGGATTTTTGAACGGTAATTTGAAACGGAATTAAAAAAGAAATCCAATCCTAACTTTTTTGAAATTTTTCTATGCAATCTTTAAAATATTGTTTGACCGGTTTGGAGAAATTCGATTTTTCGCTTCCAGCCCAGTTTAGTGAGAAGAATCAGATTTTCCCCTAAATGCCTTGCCAGCGAAACCGGACAAACGAAATTTTAAAAATTGCATAAAAATATTGCAAAAAAGATAACACCAGCCCATTTTTCAAAGAAAACATATTTGAGCCCATCTTTGCCAGAATACCATTGAAAAATCATGTTTTTCGTGCCGATTTTTACTTAAACGCTTCCTCACGCCGATACGCGCTTCGGATTTTCAAGCGGAATAGCACACTAAATCCCAGTCTAGAAAATGCCTATCACGCTTTGCGTCCGACTCCTCCAGATTATGCTGGCCAGGGGGCGGCAAGTGATATGGGAGACCCATACTTTTCTTAACATCTATGTACTCCAAGAAAAGATGAAACGCATTCCCGTACAAATTGTGTGGATTGCTCCGTAGATTTGTCCTAGTGGTTTTGTACATTATAATCAAGGAGACAAAACAAATCAATCAAATTGGTCAATCAGGAGGTACCGTGGTGAGGAATAAACAAGAAAGCGCAAAAAAACTCACAAAATGCAATGCCTATAGGACTTCAACATTACCAACAGATCAGTGGCTGTCGACAACTTAGCGTGTATCCACCCGGCAACGTTACTCCGAAATGTCTATAAGAAAATAACCCTTGAAAAACCTAGTCTGAAAATCTAAGTTTTGAGATCAGACGTTCAAAAAGTTGTAATATTTGCTTGTTTGGCTATTCGGGGTGTTTATACTACCGAATTCGACTAGTTGGTTTAGCCTCCTTGCATATAATTATCTGACCAATGTTTGCAACCTTAACAACCACATTCAATTGTCTCATTCGAGGAAAAAATATATGCCTACAATCTATAATTTCGATAATGTGAAATCGCCTGCGATTATACTTTAGTGATTTCAACAATATATCATGATCAATGTGGATTACTCACCTATCTTACGCGAAGGAATGTCGCGCAGATATCAAATTTTAATTTAATTTTGGTATAGATTACGAGAATTACTCTGCATATCTTAGCGTAGAGATACCGACATAACTTCAGACAACTTCTAAAAATTGTTAAGTAACATTCAATCGTGAAACCTAGGATACACAGCATAGCACACATCAAGTAGACCAAGAATACGAGTAGAAGATTTGTTGCGAGCTGTCTTTCAATCTTCCGTTCCCTTAAATTCTCGTAATACTTCCTCTCCAATCTTCTTTTCGTTATTGATTTGCCAACCCCGTTCCAGAATGCATATGCACCAGAGTGTTGAAAAGTCTGCTTTCGCTTATGTACGACCACTTGCTCTCGTCCATATAAAGACATCTGTAAACCAATATCAGTGGTCAGGATTTTAGCTTGGCCCTTGTATATATTTCTGTCTGTTTTCTCTCTAAGCTCCGCCTGGAATAAATCTAGTTTCTCATCCGCGTCCGCATACACAGTCCTTTCACACTTTAATATCTCCAACCCGTGTTCATCGGTGAAATTTTTTTGGCCTTGGAGAACCGCGTCAAAAAAATCTAAAATGTGCTCATAGTGAGTAGCACAGGGAACAGCTCGAAGTCCGGTATTTGAAAGATATTCATACACATCCAGCTTTCGAATGAATTTTTCGTCAACTGACTTTCCCATTATTTTAAAATTTTGAAAAACTTTTTTTAGAATTTGATTATAGTCCTCAGACGCAATCACGAATGGAGAGCTGAGACTGGACCGCTTATGAAAGTTAGCCATGCAACTGTCACGATCGTAATCATCAGAGTGGCACAAGTAGCAGATTCCGCGATGTTCCAATCGGTAATTGAATGATAATGCTGGGAAAATTGAATAGTTAGCTTCAAAGACATCCTCAAATGTTCTGAGTCCACGGGATGGCGTGGGTGATGTGAGTTGAGTGATGGCAATCCCCTTGTATGCATTCGTCAATACAATGCACATCAGATAAATTGGGCCAAAGACGCAAGGAAAGAGTGGCAGTTTTTGAAAGAATTTTGTGAACGATGGACTCTGCTCCATCAAGAATGCGAGTAGAATGAAGCTCATGCTCTCCACGCAATGTTTAAATCTTGAGACATACTGTAAAACGCCATAACAGACTGACCACGTGACAACCAATCCAATCCAGAGATTCAGTTGAAAAGCGACAATGTAACTTTCGAATGAGAGTTGAGTTTGAAAATCTCCACAAGTAATGAAATTGTATTCAACTGTGTGAGTTGGAAAGAATGAGTCGGAAGTTGGGTAGTCAAAAGTCTCCATGAATGTATTTGTCTGTGGGACATTAAAGCTCGAAAACACTTTTTCATGGGTGGAGTTTGCTGAGTAGTCGTCCAGCCGTTGACAATGAGATGTGTTAAATGGGTAAGCTTCAGCGATATATGAAACTATAGTCGTTGCCATCAAAGCAGCAATGTCCGAATTCTGACCTTTCAAATTGGATTCTGAAAAATGGTTCGGAGGGCAACCGATGTATTTGTAGGATTGCGTTACACCGTAGCCCAACTTCTCTTCCTCATCTCGAAGAACAAACATAACATTCGTGCAAGAGGATTTGACCGTGTCTTCGTACCACTTGTCCATTTCATCTCTGGACATGCTACGACTGTACTCCCGTATATTGGATACAAATTTGCACTTGAACAAAGACAATAGTTGGACTTTGTAGTTGTCCGTATCTTTGGAGTGGGAGTAATAAAGAAATATTGGTGCGGATATGGGAATTAAGCTATCATGCCATCCGGAATAATCACTTGTAAAACCTGCCACAAGCTTTCCACTCTGACTCTCGGGGACGGAATTAATCAGTTGTATATAAACATTCCAATAGGATAAGACAAGCGACAACTGTTTGTGTCCAATGTTGTATTTGATTCGCTTTCTAAAATGTGCGGTTGCGTAAATGGTCGCGAAATGTAAATCTTCGTGTGACGTTGGATATAACATTGTAAGCGTCACACAGATTTGCTTCAAGTGTCCCAATGCCCAATTATATGGATAAATCTCGATGTCATACCAATTATACTTCGGACTTAAATTGGCGTCCGAACTGTGGACGATAACAACGGGCCGACCGATAGGAACCAAATCAACAGGTGTCTTTATGATTAAGTGTGTCGAACAGTTCTCGCTGTGTTCAATGTACTTCTTGAAATCCATAGGTTTCTCAGTCTCGTTTAAGTGAAGACCGCTGGAAATCACAATATTGATGCACAAAATAAAATATATCTGGAGTCCTGACATTTTTACAATATTTTATATCTGTAGTTCTTGATAGTTTTCCATTTTATCTGAGCACAAAATTTTTCTGGCAATTGCTGGGCTGCTTTTGACAACAAGCACAACGACAACGTCACAACGTGACAACGTGACAACGTGACAAGTGGACAACGACGAGAAGTCCACTGGCGGTTGTTCAAATTTGTAAAGAAGAATGATGTGTTGGAAGAGCAGCTTAATAGTTGGTGATAGAAATTCAAGTAGAGGTGCTCCAGAACTCGGATGAGAAACATTAAATGAATTGAAATAAATAATAAATACTGGATTCAACCGTTGAAACGAGAGGTAACACGTGCTTAGTATTTTACCACTACGACGTCACACTAGAGACCAGACAACTCTAGATAAGATTCTAACTAAAACATTTTACGAATTGGTTCTTGTTCAACTGAACAATAACTCAACTACACAACAAGGTTTAATTGTGTCGATACAAATGACAACCTCCGATTGCTCCCATTTCTGAAGCCATTCTATGGAGTACCGCTTGTTGAACGCCATTGCTGATCCGCCCGTCCCTTGTGCGACTGAGTGAACGTTATACCAAAAGTCGAAGAGAATATGGATTAAGCTGGTTGATACAAGTGTCTCACCACCATTGGTCCAACAAACAACATGAACATTCGAGCGGGATCTTACATGTTCTACCATGCGAAATACTTAGTCGCATTCTAAATTCATAACCGCCCGGCCATATCCTCTATGTGCCTGCGAATTATTATTTATTTATGCCAAATATCTTTCATTCGGACCGGGTTATGGTAAGCCTAAACAGGACCGTAGACTGTCCGTCCATGAATAATAAATAGAGAAAAAAACATGTGGATATAAATATACTAAATGGCCCTTGTACAACTGATAATCAACTGACATACGAGTGCAATATGGATGCTGGTTGATCCAAGTGTCTGGCTCTCATTCGCACGAACAACATGAATGTTTCAGTGAGTTTTCACGTTTCTAGCGGATATTTAGTAAAGATGAAATTGGATACCTACCATAAACTTGGAGTGCCTGAGAGTTAATTATTTATGTCAAATAGCTCGGGCATCATTTTCAGTTCAGTGTTTAGCAAGCCTTAGCAGTACTAGAATGTAGGTGTTAACGATGAATTATTAATACAAGAGTCATCTCGAGCATATAAATATTTAAGTTATCAATTGCTGGGAAGAGGGCTGGGCAGAGTGAGAATTGAAGAGACAGGTGATTCCGCATCAACCAGAAAAGCCGTCTCGACTGGTTGGGTTCCAAAGCCAGGCACACAGAAATCGGATGAGATGGATGACTCCAGAGCCAAATGATTCCTCCCACTGTGTGTTATGCCAAAGCCAGGCAGACCCTGAATTATTGAGACCAGTGAATCCGCATCAACCAGGATAGCCGTCTCGACTGGTTGGGTTCCAAAACCAGGCACACAGAAACCGGATGAGATGGATGACTCCAGAGCCAAATGATTCCTCCCACCGTGTGTTATGCCAGAACCACGCAAACCGATAATTGAAGAGACCGGTGAATCCGCGTCAACCAGGATAGCCGGTTGGGTTCCAACGCCAGGCGCACAGAAACCGGTTGAGATGGATGACCCCAGAGCCAAATGATTCCTCCCACCGTGTGTTATGCCAGAGTTAGGCAACCCGATAATTGAAGGGACCGGTGAATCCGCATCAACCAGGATAGCGGTCTCGACTGGTTGGGTTTCAAAGCCAGGCACATAGAAACCGGATAAGATGGATGTCTTCAGAGCCAAACAATTTCTCCCACCGTGTGCTATGCCAAGGCCAGGCACACCCTGAATTGCTCCAATGCTGGCCAAGCAATCAAAGGATGAGACGGGTGGTTCCTCAGGAACCATGTCAGCGTGTGGTGGTTCAGTGTTGAGGCTATGTGAGAATCCGTGATCACCTTTGAGATGTGGAGATGGTGAATCAGCTTCCAAGGGCTGAACCGCCGTGCTAGTGTGACGAGCCATGACCTCCATGCCAATGTGATGAGCCATGACCTCCGTGCCAGTGTGATGAGCCAAGACCTTTCTTTTCTTTTCTTTGGCTGATGTGGACGAGACAGTCAGGGCAGGAGTCATCAAGCCGGTCGCAGGGATTTGAGGCAAAATGAACCTCTCGAAAATGCTACCTGGTGCTCCTATGGACTGCTGGGCAGACTCCTGAAGTTCCAAGACTGGGTGATGAGGTAGTCAGGTTCCCATGTGTCATACTCCTCGGCGGTGAGGGCCTCCAACGTCTCCGTGAAGAGCCCGTCCAAATCCGCCCTGGTCACGTCCAACTCCTTGGATACCAATGACAAACGTGATGGAGTTGGGGGCGATGTGACCAAATGTGTGAGTACCGCCTGGATGACCATGAAGTTCTTCTGGATCCTCGTCAGTGCCTTCTCTTGTTTCTCTATGTTGGCAGCCATTGTAGAAGCGAAATCTGTAATCCGCTTTGTAAACAAACACTAAATTGCACGTTCACTGTGTCTTCGACACGTCAAGTTCACCAAACTCGTAAAAAATGACCAAATGTTCCACGTTCAGTTCTATGCTGAAATACACCAAGCTAGCCAAATTTGGAAAAATGTCTCAAATCTCACGTTCACTTCAATATTGAAACACGACAAGGTTACCAAAATTGTAAAAATGTTTCATTTTATGGGCTGCAAAACCGAAAAAATTGTAAAAATGTATGGACTTTTGGTGCAAGTCCCTCGAAAATGGAATTTGTTTGAAAATGAATAAAAGGCTCGTGTTTTTATGTGAACGTGGTGACGAATGTGAATAATGAGGCAAGTTGAGACAATACGTACAATTTTCTGGCTCCTTGTAAGCCTTTTAAAAAAACAGAAACGTAAAGTCAAACACAACGACAAGTACCTATTGCTGTACAACGTTAGCAGCAACTACTTGGATCATCCCAAAAATACAACTGAATGACAAAATGTGAGTTGCTAACCCTGTGGGTCTAGCGGACCCCCTCGCGTCAATTCAGAAGTTCAACTGAAATACAACCTAAAGTAAAGTGTAAGGGAAATTAATATATACCCATGAGCCTAACGTTAAAGCGAGCGCAGAACACATACCCAGACTCAAAGGCCAAGTAAAGAAAAGTCTACGAATGGATGGAGCCTTCACTCCATCCCAAAGAAACTAGGAAAATACATGGAACAGCATGTAATAACAAATTTCTAGACAAAAATGTGAGACACGACATACAATGAACAGGAAATAACAACGAAATCCTAGCCACAAATATACGACATAATTGAATTAACGGTGAGACACACGTCTCCACTGACCAAATAATATTCAACAAATGCTTTTGCAATTTGGCTGTCGAAAATTTCTCACTTTCTCAGGACACGAAATATTTTTGTTTTAAAATTTTGTCGAATTAAATGTTCATGCTACTATACCCTCCTTCCTCTTGAATTTTTTTCGGACGAAATGATTCCGACTGAAGCTTTACCTCTCGATTCTATATTGATTTGAGGATCAAAATTAAAATTCGTGTATAATTTTCATAATCTGAAATAAACTGCGAACTACGTACGTTTTTTGAAATTTTGTGCTTACAAAACTCCCTAATTTAGGGGAGCCATTTTGACTCAAATATTCTTGTAAAAAGTAGTTTTACATGCTACTAATGTTAAACTTAGTCAAAAAAAATGTTCAGATGGAGTCTCGATGTTTTGAGAAAAAATTTCAGCACAAGAATCTAACATGTTATTTGATGTTTTCGGCTGGATTTTTGACACTTTACCTAAAATTGGAAGCTAAACCAGATATCAGAACTTAATTTGAACTTTAAATTTGATCTAGAATATATATTATGTAAAAAAATACCAACTATCGTGTGACCGTGGGTTTGAAAGTGATTTGATTTGATTCTTTATTAACGTGTTTTCCTGAACCCCCCTTGCCACAATTAGTAGGAATTGACACCATGTTCATATAATTACGGTGGTTTTGAAGTTACGGAAACGTTATGAAAAAATGTTGACTGCAACATTAAAACGCTGAATAGGTATAAGCAAGGGTTCTGCATAGCAAAACTGTATGCTAGAGTATATCTGTACGGAATTATACCATTGAAGGTCTTCAACATTTACGACATTTTGAAGCACGATCAATAACATTTACGACTTTCTCCCACAGGAGCCCACGAGATTTAAGCCATTTTTCCGCAAGACCCAGGGATTTACAACTTCCAAGATTTGGCGGCTTTTTCTCTTAAAATCCCAATAACTCACTACTTTTCCCAGTAAGATCCCCGATTTTCGACTTTTTCCCGCTGGAGCCACGGCGATGTACAAATTTTCCCAGGAGGAGCATCGAGACTTACATCATCGTTTGATATCTTCGATATTTAAAACCTCTTACTGCAAGACCCCCGCGATTAACACCGTACCCATCAAACCCCACGAGGTTCACGACTATTATCCGTAAGACGCTGGTGATTTAATACTATTACCATTAGCAGAATCAATAAAATTATAAGTTACCTCGGCCTCCTTGTTAGCATCAATCATGAGTTGAACAAAATCATTTGATCTCGCTAACTTTTCGCTTTGTCTGTCGTTTAACAATGTCCTTGTCATGTTCTCAAAAAACTTGACTGGCTTCATTGAATATTCAGTTAATCCCGTCATATTAGCGAATTTCGGGAAAAGTATAGCCAAAACAGAGTCCCATCTCCCAGAGAAAATATTTTCCATATTTTTCATAATCGGGTTATCAGGATCGGCAATGACATCTACTTTCGTACTGTAAGTGCAACGAACGACGACGTCAAAGGACAAAGAATTGTACAATTTCCGGACATTCACGGAATTCCCGTCCTTTGCAGCTTTAGCCAAATGTTGTTTTAGAATATCGATAGCTTCGTGTACATTTGGGTCCATTCCTCGCAATTTTCCAAATGTAAATGTTGGACTTACTAAAATTAAAAAATTGAATTAAAATCAATCAATCAATTACAAGTCCGAGGGAATCGAACCTGTGACGCTACGATATGATAATCATGTGCTATGACAGACATAGTACTTAATGATCGAATTCGTTTCCAATCTTCTCCACCATCCAATGAAAATAAATTTTTGTCAGATTGGAATTCCGAGCCGGAATGGTTTATGGTTCGGGAAAGTTTGGAATTCTTTGACGAGGACTTCACGGATTAATTCGGGATCTCCAAGGATTAAAATTGGAGTAAGGCCTTCGTATGTCCCATAAACAGGCCCTAATTTCTTATGGAGTTCTTGATCATAAGGGCCGAGTTCTTTCCGGTAATAGTGCCATTGGTACAGGAGTCCAGGTGTGGGAATACCCTGTCTGCCAAAATGTCAGCTTGTGGTGCACATACCTTTAATTAAAATAAATAATATAAAATTTTATTTGAATCATATTTCTGAACATTTATTTTTGTATAAAAAGAATTAACTTACCATATGACTGCGCCAAGAATAGCCGTAGCAATTAACAGAAACATGGTCCGGTGGAAAAATGTGAAGTGCGACTGACAAAGTTAATTCTGGACTGAATGTAAAAAGGGAAATAATTTTTTACTAGAATATTTGATTTTTTTTATACTGAATATAGTTCTAGTGGACATTCATGCATGCCAGGCACTTGAGATAAAAGTGGTCCACTAAATAACATCAATTAGAATTTTGCATTACGGAGTACATACGCGTAGGTGTTATCTGCCATGTCCATATTATGCAATGGTTCATTAGTGGATACCGTAAATCCCCGAACAGTAACCCGGGTTAGTATTTTTTTAGGCTGCCTCGAGACCGGGTTTATATTCGAGACCCGGGGCAAGGTGATACCTAGGCTCTTATGGAAGAATGAATTATTTGACCCGGTTAGTATTCGAGACCGGGTTACTATTTGGGACCAGTTTCTAATCGGGGATTTACAGTAAATGAAGCTTTTTTTTACAACTTGAAGGATAATTTTTTTGCTTTACAATTGCCGACACTGAGAAATTATTTTTACAATTCAACATTCTCGTGACTCTTTAAAAGTAACGACAGTTTGAGTTCGAGTTTTTTCATGTAGTGCGAAAGTTGAAAAACAAAGTTGTTGAAAAAATATTATTTTTCTTGGATTGAGTTGGATTCGGACTGCTTCGGACAGGGATCCACCGTAATGGGGGAAACCGTTATGAGTGAAAAAATACCGCTTAGTGAAGCGAGGAAGATTGATGGCTACAGGGTTGCCAGTTCCTCCAAACTACTAAAGCTATTCTATTATTACAACAAACTAAATATTAATAACTTAAATACGTAATAATGGTAAAAGTGGCTGGTGAGTTCCAGCTACTCCTTAGTTACATAATCTGCTGTCTGTATATTGCTAATTCGATAGGAGGGAAGCAACATCTTCGTGTTGGTTGAACTAATGAAAACTGTTCAACACGAATTAGACATTGGAATTACAAAACTGAAGTCTGGTAATGCCCCTACATACAAGAAACGCAAGTACAGAATTGTTGAAGATGAAACTGTGCAATTAAAATATTTGGTTTGTAAATCGTAAATGTGAATTGTGATGTGTGTGCATAATTTTACTGTTGTGTTTCTTTTATAATAAACTAGTTTTGTAAAATTCAAAGTAAGTTTAAATTTGGTTTGGAGGAAATGATAACCCTGTAGCCATCATTTTCCCACGTTTTGCTCATAACGGTATTTTCTCGCTCATAACCGTTTTGCCCATAACGGGGTAACCCTTTGGACAAGCACAGGCTGCGGACTCGTTTTTTAAAAATAAGCTACCTTCATGATTTATTTTTAAAGTCTTAAAATTAATAATTTTGAGTAATTACATACGTGCTAAATCAAATGATAGAACCAGATTTAAATCATTGAAAATAAGGTTACGAAAAAATACTTTCATTCCAATCAAGACAATCCTACTTTCTTTAGTGATCAAATTAATACGACTTGTTTTACTATTTCATACTTGTATTTCATTTGAATAGTAAACTTGTATAATGACTCTTCGATTCTAGAACTCACAAACAATTGTGAAATAGATATTGCATTATTCGTGCAAACTTGCTTCTAATAGCAATTAAATGCGTCCAAACTCACAAATTGCTGAGCAAAATTAGAAAACAAAAAATTACTGTTCAGAATTTCCTCAAACCGGTGTCAAAATAAATTATAAAAATTCGTCGGTCATACTTTTCCGAAATAAAAGGTCATTCCTCTGACGGGGGGTAATTACTCTCCAGTGTCCAGTGAACGAAATGGAACACTTTAGTCGTTAACTGTTGTAAACTTCAGGACTGTTTTTTTTTGCCGGATTCTGAGGCCATACATCTTCCGAACTTCGGGAGTCTAGATTTATTCCGGACTTTAGGAATTATGGGGAAACTCCTTACCTTTCTTTCTCCCCCTGGCTTCCAGTGATCACATGTGTAGATGATGTATCTCTGCATATACAACCCGAGTCGTGCTTGTATAAGTCTAGTCGGCAGGTCTAGTATTCGTAAAACGAACTGACTAGAGTCGCAGGCATCATTCCCATCCTTTATTAGTCACATATATGCCTCACCATACCCTGTCACAAGATCGGCCTTCCTGCTAGTATCCAGTATCCCTTATCTCTATTGTGGATGGGAGTGAGATTGATATCGAATAACAACAGGAAAGCTTAAATTGACGTAAGGTTTTAGGACGGCTGCTAGTGACGTGTCCCTGAGTTAGGTAAGAATAGATATCTCCCTAACCCAGGTCCGACTAGTTCTAAAGCATGAACCTTAAACTTTTTTACCTTCTTCTCCTTATGTTATTCTATCGCAATGTTCTGCGAGGGCGGCAGTTTTGAATCTTCAAGACTAGACGTATTTTTATAAATTTCTGACAAATTTTGAATCAAATTCTTTTTGAAAACCTACATACGAAAAAACGGACACAGTCAAAATAATACATAAGTCCTTCCGCTCATATTGGTATTAATTTGGACCTTCAGACAACTTAATTTATCAGTATTAAGTGTGTTTTAATGCCGAGACACAGAGTAGAGCATCTCTAACACATACATATAAATAAATACAAAAACGACCAAAGTCACAAACCAAGCCTCATACACCTAAGCACTGTATAGTTGTGAAAAAATAATCTGTGGAATTGGAATTGAATTCTCTTCGACCCCTACGGTCAATCAAAGGTCTGTGTGAACCGTAATCACACCACGCCTGACAAGACAACAGATAAACCTTGAAGAATTGGACCTGAAGCGAGTCTTGGTCAGGCCAAGTACAAAGGTACGTACAAATAATACCAAAGCCTGAATACAAGCCAAATATTTGATGCAAAACATTTCTGAAGCTGATGTTCAAATTTTGTAAATTTTTATGGTCAACTTTGCTTCGGAGGAATGATGACATTGAGGAGTCCAACTCATAACAATTCTACCGACAAAAAGTCAACGGAATTAGAAGGTGACACGTGGAAACGAGATCGCGATTGTTTGTCTCCGGTTTCCTCACCTGAAATTATTAGCGACAGAAACAGGAGGTCAAGGGTTAATTCCATACGCTCAAAGTTGAATCAATTTGCCCACTCATCTGTGGTGAGTTCAGAACCACTTATTATGGCACCACCCTACCATGACGAACAAACAAGAACGAAAACTGAGCGAACTAACGTAGTGTCACTGGCCTCCTTGGAGGAACTAATAAAAAATAATCACATCGAAGTCCTAACTGAGATGAAGTCCAGAGTTGGTCATTTGGATAAAAGGGTTGAAGAGTTGGAGCGTACGAACGTATGGCAATCTCAAATTATTGTGGAACTAAAAAGTAAAATCACACAAATGGATTTTGAATTTCGCCGAAAGAACTTCATATTAGCAAATCTACGTGAATCTCCTGGAGAGGAATCAAACGCATCACTGGTGAATAAAGTAAATGAAATACTTCACAACGAAATGGAGCTACCCAGGTTCATCAAAATTGACACGGCTCGCAGGATTGGGGAAAGGGTTGAATCAAATGCTCAATACCCCAGAATAGTTAAAGTAAAAATGTCCCAAGAGTCTCACCGGGACTTAGTTTTTTTCGCGAAGAAGAAGTTGATGGAAAAGAAAATCCCAATCTACATAAATGATAATCTTCCAGCTGATATGAAGAGAGAAAGGGATCTTGTGCATATTAAAGGACGAGAAGCACGAAACCAAGGTCATGTTGTTCAATTACTGGGTAACAAATTGAAAATCAACGGCGACCTGTTTAAAATTTCAAATGAAACTCTTGAAAAAGTGTCTGAAAATCTCGCAGCTGTACACAACGAGGAATCGATGGATGGTGGAGAGGAATCTCGGGGGATGAACGGAGTACGACAATGAGACGTAAGCCCACAACACAAGTGTAAATACAATAATTTAAATAGTTACAATACTTCCGCACAATTGGACCAAGGTTCATCATTTGTCGAATATGAGTGTGTAAATGAGTGCGAGCTACTTGCTCAGAATGTTATTGTAAATTTTCTTTTTTGGAACATTAACGGATTCGCAAACTTTATGAACTTGGATTATGGAAATGTGAAATTGAAGGAATGTGCGGTGATTATGTTAGCTGAGACGTGGCTAGTAAGTGACGTAATACCAAAGGACTGTCTAGAGGGTTACAAACACGTGTTAAATTATGGTAAAAAAAACACAGTACTGGTAGAGCCAGTGGTAGTTTAGCTATAATATATAACGACTCATTATTCTCTTCGTGCGAAATCCTCGAAGATGATAGTTTGTGGTTAATTGTTCTCTTAACGCCAAGGTGTCCATCTCCGCCAATCATTTTAGGTGTGATTTATATTAATCAAAAATACGACTTTTCTATTGTTGCAGAGAGTTTTGACTTAGTAATAATTGATTTAAAAACTAAATTCCAACATTCCAAAATAATAATAGGGGGAGATTTTAATGCCAGAGTGGGATGCCAGAACGGCCTGGATCCCAGAAATATTGGGTGTCAGAATTTATGCTCACGCCGTACCTCAATGGATTTAATTAATCATAAAAGAGGATACCAACTCATGGAATGCATGCAAACAAACGGATTATATTTACTTAATGGCAGATGCCCAGGAGATTGGGAAGGAAGATTTACGAGAATAGACGTTCGTGGTAACTCGGTAATTGATTTAGTTTTTTGCAATGATCTGTGCGCATATAGAGTATTGAAACTAACGATAGAAGGTTTTGAAGGTTCCGACCACGAATCTTGCATGGTAACATTGAGTATTCCAAAATGGGAAAGTCGCGGACAGAAAGAGAAAGTCATCAGTCGTAGGAGAAAGCTAGCTTGGTGTTCTACAGATCAGGAGTCCGTCCAAAAAACATTATCCGAGAAATTTGAAAAGCTCGAAGATGTAAATCAAATACAGCGGCTGTTGTATTTGACGTCCAAAAATTTGAACAAAAACTCTACCTCCTCAGTAATTTGCCAGCTAGATTCGGACAAGACATGGTATGATGAAGAGTGTAGGCAGGCAAAGAGGCATATTAAGGCATCCAAGAACACATGCTTAAAAATTGCTATTTAAAAGAGGACGTAGAGGTAGTTCAGAAGGCTAGGAGGGATTATAAGGATTTAACAAGACTCAAAAGAAAATTATACTGGGATACGGTTCAGACCAGGCTGAGTGAAAAATAATTGTGAATTCTGGAAAGTCATAGCATCACTGAGGAGTCGGAATCATACTGTAAATCCAATTTCTTTGCATGAATGGGAAGCTTTCTACAAAAATGTTATGCCAAACCGTGTTAACGACGTCACCCTTTACTATGACTGTAGGAGAAAGAGACTGGACACCGCTTTCACTAATCTAGAACTGCAGAAAGTAATCAGGAAGTTAAAAAGTGGAAAGTCTCCTGGTTGTGATGAAATCCCAAATGAGTTCTTCAAACTGCTTAACCACGAATGGAGAGATCTTTTGTTAGGTATGTTTAACAAAGTTCTTGAAGACGAGATTATCCCAGAGGATTGGAGTAAACTGATAACAGCCACACTATTCAAAAAAGGGGACAAAACTGATCCAAGAAATTATCACGGTCTTTCAATGGCCAGCAATGTCCTGAAAGTCTTCACTCACTTAATGTTAAACAGAGTGTCAGGTTGGGCGGAATGGGTCAAATTGCTACCAGGGGAGCGGGCAGGTTTTAGAAAAAGTAGAAATTGTGCCGACCATATATTTACACTCACTTCAATCATTCACAAACAGTTTTCACGAGGGAGAAAAGTGTACGCAGCCTTTGTAGATTTTGAGAGGGCTTTTGACAACGTTTCGCACACCAAACTTTGGCAAAAACTGAATGTTCTGGGAATTAGCACCAAATATATCAGAATTATTAGAAGCATATACCAACGGGCAAGAATGATAGTCAGAACTAGTTGTGGATATTCCAGTCCGATTGATGTTACACAGGGGGTCTTGCAAGGTGAAATCTTGAGTCCACTGTTATTCTGTTTATTCATTAGCGACATGACTTCGTTCTTTCAAAGCCGCGGTATTCGAGGTGTCAACATTACACACTTAGTTGAAATCCTTATGCTACTGCACGCGGATGATTTAGTGTTATTAGCTGATTCACCGGGTGATATGCGGAATAAATTAGCTGCCCTACAAGATTAATGTGTCGAAAACGGTGTCGTGGTCAACATTGCGAAAACCAAACTAGTCATCTTCAGAAAAGGTGGTAAATCCCCTTCAAAGGGTAGTTTCCAATTTAATGATATTAAGCTTGAGATAGTCAACCAATATACTTACCTTGGAGTTCCATTGCCTTCAACTTTCTTGTTTCGTAGAACGGCAGACTACTTTATTAGCCGAGGTTTGTCCAAAGTGGGAGCTATCTGTGATGTTTTGTTTAGGGGTAGATCCAACTCTTGGGAATCAAAGACAATGCTTTTCGACTCTACGGTTGTTCCAACTACCCTATACACTGCTCACTTGTGGGGTCTACTCTACATGGAAGATATAGAGAAAGTTCACACACGGTTTTTTAAACGCATATTGAGGCTTCCTTCGTGTACTCCAAATTATATGATCAGATCCGAAACGGGCAGGACAAAGTTGGCAACAAAAATTCTGAAAGCGGCAATAAGGTTTGTCATCAAGATTTTAGACATGCACCCTGAAAGACATGCGAGAGTCTGTTACCATGAACTAGTCAGGTTAGATACGTTGGAAGGAAATATTCCGAAATACAATTGGTTAACCCAGCTGAAGAATATTTTATCAGAAATTGGCTTTTATCCTGATTGGTCAGATCAGGGGTATTTCATTTCTAACATAGAAGAGTTAGTCGAGAATTACAGGGAAAAAGTTACAGCGGACGACTGTCAACGTTTGCGCAATTCAACTTACACCAAAAAATACTATGATATCAAGTGTGGCATATCCTGCAGTTTGTATCTGACATGGAAGGTTCCTCTGGATAAACTTCGTCTGATTTCTCAATTAAGATTAATGGGAGACGAACGTCAACAAATCGTTACAAGGGGGCTCAAATATAAACTAAATACAAACGTCGTATGTTCAATTTGTAACCTAAATGAGATTGATAATTTGTTTCACTTTCTGTTTAGATGCCGAATCACCTCCGCGTTAAGAGAACACTTTTTTAAGAAGCATAACATGGGATATTATAATAATGATAATTTTCATACAATTTTAAGAATTGATGACAAGAAGAAATTGGATGACATTTATTGTTA
>JAQGCA010000474.1:0-27817 GCA_034698945.1 Protaphorura quadriocellata
ATTAAAGAAGTACAAAATTTTGAGTCTGCCACAAGGAAACATTTTTGATATATTCTGTTCAGGATTACTCATTTCAAATTATCGTTGTCACGTGTTTTAGTCTTCTGGCTACTAAAATTCCTTCACAGTCCGCATTTCTAGTAGAATGTTTCGGAGGATTTAGCAAAATCTCCCTAGAACGGCGAATTTGAAATATTTCATAACTTTCTGGTGGTGAACTTATAACGTAATCTTGCGACAAGTCGGTAAAACTTCTGCTCACGACAACCGCTGTGACCTCTCGGATTGGCTTTGAATTTAATATCGTCTTCGAATCAGTCGAGTTTGACGTTCGAATTAGCTTCCCAGTGAGCGAGCTTTTGCGGAGGTTGCATCCGCCTCCCCGCGTTGCATTCAATCAAATTCGCACAATACTTTACTTCGCATTAGCCGAGAAGCAAAGTATTTTCGATTCGACTTAATTTACAATACACAAATATAAATTGCGAAAGAAGACATACGGAGTGCAGTGTTGACATTTATCAACACTGCTACAACAATTTGTAATATTTGTAACATAACACGTGATCTGTCAACACAAGTAACATTTTGCCACGGCCAATCATACCAGCAATTGCTCACATTATTAACTGTGCTAGGAAGCTAATCATAAAAATCGCACGACAGTCCAATACAATACTGGGGCGGCGAAAAATGAAATACACATTATGTAGGGAAAAATGAAATACACATCAAAACCTAACGTACACCCAGAGTCCCACCTATTGACCACCTTGTACAGGAATGTTAAAATAAGTGAATATTTCTTTGCTTTATGAGAACATGACAGGTGTGGTATGTACGTGTTTTAAGGAGGAGGACTAGCAAGGAACAATAAGATACTACCAAGCAATTTAAGCCATGCCGACGAAGCCCATTGCGGTCGACTCCACGAATAACAGAATGTGTCATTTCTACCTCAGTAGCCAGGACATTGACCGGTGTATTTGGATAATCATACTACTATTATTTTATACTACTGTGGAATACGCAGAAAATACCAAGAAGTTTAAACATAATTTGTAGTTTGGAGATCCCGTTCCGTGGAAAAAACAGAAATCGTCCAAAACGAGATATCTCTAATAACAAAAATAACAACAAACGGCTAACTAGAGAGCAGGGGAATTCCCATCTCTGTAATGGAGAAGAAAACCAGGTTTCCTTCCTCATTATAGACATTGGAATTTCCCTGCTCTCCATGTTAGCCGTTTGTTGTTATTTTTGGTTTTTCCGCGAAACGGGATCTCCCGACTACGAATTATGTTTAAACTCCTTTGAAAATACTACGATCGTATATTATTACTATTCCAACTCCTCGCGAAATTCTAACACAGGGTGTCTCAAAACCAAGTGTCTACTCACTGTAATTGTTTTTTTTAAATGTGGGATAGCCATTTTCTTCAAAATTTAATTGCGCGGCTTATGAGATACGTCCTAATGCTCTTGCGCGCTTTACAGAGCGTTGTGACATAGCTCACAAGACGCGCAATTAAAGTTTGAAGAGACCGGCTCTCTCGCATCTTAAATTACGTCAAAAATAAAGAAATTACGGCGGATAGACACTTGTACATATTTGAGACACCCTGTATATTATAGAAGTATTCACATCCTAGGAGATAATATACTACGGCAGTATTCCACGCCCAGATGAATACACTAAGGTAGGATCTTGGTCATAGTAGAAAGAATATACTGCTGTTGTGTCTATTTACCAAAGGTAGTATTCTAATCATAGGAGAACTATGCTACAGTAGTAATTACTCTATATTAGTAGCAATTTCATCTTGGAAAAAATATACTACGGTAGCATTTTCAGCACAGGAATAAAATAATACTGTACTATACCGAAACTGATTAGTATTGTTTACTTGCTACACCAGGCCGGGCAGACAAATCCCGGTCCTTCACGCCTGTTAGTTGTCGTATGTACTGGAAAACATTGCGTAATTGGAATTGTAATGTTCGAACTAAGGACAGAACACATAGCACTGATTTATTAGTTGTAAAATATTTGTACTTTTCCCTAAAATATGGAACGGATTGTAGGAGAACTGGAGTGCCCTGTGTGGTGGTTCCTTTAAACGTGGTATTCTCCATTGTAAATTCCTACCAACGTGAGTCAAAAAACGAAGTACCCATTCCTACATATTTCTTTTTCTTTTATTTTCTCAAAATCTGAAATATGAGATGGCCATTTTGTTCAAAATGTAACTGCAGGCCAAATCAACCATATCCCATTACGTTGTGATGAGCATAGGGCGCACTGTCAGTATAAAAAGGTGACACTACAGCGCTTTGCATAGATCAGTCAACGCGCAGTTAAATTTTGAACAAAATGGCTATCTCATGATGGATTTTGTCAGAACCAATGAAATTACGGCAAATATGTACTTTGTTTTGAGACACCCTGTACTAGACTAGAGTGTGGCCTCCCCATAAAAAATCACATCGGGGGGCGATATTTAAACGAAGTGACGAAGCAAGGATGCCATAATAAAATAGACGGATTATTAGCATTCCAAAATTTAACTAGTCAGTTTCGTGAATTAGAATTACTTCAACTCTAAGCTTTGTAAGATTTGGCGACGCATAATTCTTATTAAAATATTTCAGATAACCTAAATATATCCTAAGGTATTGTTGTTTGGGAAGGCCAGAAATGACCAATGACCCCAATGATATTCCTTGGGTAACTATGTTCCCTTTCGACCAAGAGTTACACATAACTCTAAAGTGAGGAAAAATTATTTCCCGGCGTTTCCTGTGCCAGGGGATCTGAATCTTAAAACAGCCAATGATTTATTAACAAAAACCCAAACGAACTCATTGTAATTAACTTTCATAAATTGTTATCAAAAAATCCTCTCGCATAGTACCAGTACTTAAACCGACATCAGAGCCTGGGTTGTTTGTGTCCAGGATGTAATTCGAACAAATTTCAATTGAGCTTCTATCTGCAGGTTACGACGGTTAGCGAACCTCTCAAAGAATTAGACCACAACACAATTAAATTATAGTTAGTATTGTGTTCGCAGATAATGCATGATTGGCTTAATTACTGAGGCTTCAGAGAGATGCAATTATTCAATCCAAATCGTGGGTTTCAATTTGTTGGTAAATGAATTAGATTTGGTAATGTAGGATGAGAAAACTCCTCAGATTTGTCTTTTGATAATTTTAATACTGACAACTTAAATTCTGAATTCTCTTTAATTTTGTATGTATATATCTATAAATTTATTGTCATAATTTTATCAATTCTGAATAATTTAGACGGAATTGAGTTGAACACTGACACCACACATTTTCAGAAATATTAGATGTAAAAATTGTTAACTCAGTTTGAAATTTGTAGTCAGTCTTAATATGAAAATTTGTTGAAAGATGCATAAAAGTCACTTTTCAGTCGTATATCAACAAATCTGTTATTATTATGAGGGCTGGAAAGACTTGCGTTTGAAATATACCTATAGAAGTGAGGGGATATTCCATGGTGGAAAGTATCCTTAGAAAGCTACCGCTCTAAGTTCCGGAAATATCGAACCCTCCACTTCCGAAGGCGACTAAGGGCTTGACTTGCCAGTGGAATATAATTCTACAACGGACTTACTTCATTTACCCTGTCTGACTGCTCATAAATGACTGATGTATTCTGTTTGTGATCATTGAATCAGTATAATAGTATTTCTTATTTACTAAACGCACAAAAATTCAAGCTTAAGTTGAACAGAATATACTAAAATTAGGAAAAATGTGAGAACAGCACAATGGAAAGTGTCATCAAACCGGCTATGTTCCACCTCAATTGACTGCATTGAGGAATTTTAACAATCAGTTTTTACCATTAATTTAGCATTGTAATTTATCATTATACATATTTTGTTCGTTTGATTTTTATTTTGGTCAGAGTCAAGAATTTTATGCGTTTATAACACGGATTGACGATAAAACTAAACACGCGTTTTCTGAATAAATAATAAAAATAAGCTTCGACTACGTAGTCATTGATTTTCGTAAATATTCTGTTTCTCTGAAAATTGTGATGTGCGAGTCGAAGAAATAATGAAAAATCTGAAAATGAAGATAGATTTCCGTGATTAAAGACTGGGAATTCATTAGGTAGAGTACGATTTGGATATCGCAACATATCTGCTGCTTGCAACTTCTAAAAAGAGATTGCTGCTGTATGAAGTACTTCGTTGTTAGATTCTAATAATTATACGCAACGGTAGACATCAATTGAGGGAATACTGTGCTTACTCTCGCTGTCATCATGTGACTGGAGGTTGTGAGAAGAAACCTTAGGCTAAAATAATCACAGACGAGGGTTTCAAAGAAGATTTTTATATTTCTCTGATTCTCTGATTTTTGTATTTCGTGGAAACGAGGAGGTCATAATCTGGTGACTGTACCCGGTTCGCAACTATCTCCTGTGTAGTAGTGGAGTAGTGTCCCGGGATTTGCCAATACGGTAGTTATCACTCAAATATTGAGACGGATCTCGCGTGAGGATTTCCTAATGGTCAACGTCCTTTTGTCCTTACGCTGATATTATAATTATCCAGAAATACAATCTTTATTTACAAGAGGAAACTTTATTATTGTGTCTATATTTTTGTTGTCTAGGATGAGTTATTTCGTTCAAGACATTTGAATTCCCAACTGGTCCAGTATGGCATGAAGGTTTGTGCAACAGAAATTCTTATTGGGGTGATTTTCGAGTACTGGAAGTTTTCCTACATTGTCTTATCGAATGTTTCATACAGTCAAGCTTTCTCGGTTAACAGATTATAAATCGAGATTTTTATTGTACGGCTTATCTACATTTTGTCCAGATTTCTGTTCTCGAAATATTACGGTGAATATGGCTGTAGATTTTGGGAATTCCAACCATATAGTCACCGCATCGAGTTTACCTCTGCTTATTGACTAATTCTGTTTACGGTAGGTATGTATCATTTACAAAATGAAGAACTACACTTTAATTCATATTCACAGTAAGCCTTAGTCAAACGTCACCACGGAGAGCTCGTATTGATTAAGATAAAATTGAAAATGAAATTAAGTATGGCGAATTAAAACTATCGCCGACTACATCTGTCGAAGTATTCTCAATACTATTTCTTCCCCACAAATACTCCTTTCCGATTGTGAAAAATTGTGATGTGTAATTGCGTGGACATCAAATTAATTGAGCTACGTATGAATATCCAATGGAAACCTGTTTTTGGGTTTTGTCATGTGGAACAGTAAAATGAATTAAACTGTGGATAAATTTCCAGAACCACCTAATGTACAGATATGAACGGACACAACTAAATGCTTATAATTCTTAATTTCAGGAATTATATTTCCACTCAGCGACTCGTTTTTTTTATATATTCTCAACCAATCTGGCTAAACCACCAGGGTCGAACGTGTTTATTTTAACTTAGAAAAAAAAATAAGTTGTGTGAAATGTGTAAATTGTGTAAATAATTGAGTAAATATCTATGGGATCCAACGATGAGATGTCACCTGGAGGTTCAGGCCTCACCAAGATTGCGTCTGGACGAAAACATTCATCGGTGTAGGAACTAACAATCCGGCCATTCCTCTTTCTGATTTCCAACCCTTATGTTGGATATGAAGGAATTTCATGGAGTAACTTGATTATATTAGGTCGTTAATAGCACTTAAGCAACCCGCACTCAATTTCTTCTTTAAAAAAACTTGCTTTTTTAGTTGACCGTTACCAAAAGGAGGTTTTCATTCATGACCCAACATATACCGGTGAAAATATGAATAAATATGGAAGTCGAATATCTTTACTTCCAACCTTCCAACCCACTAGCAACGATTCTACGAAAACATTTCTGTACCCCAAATTCAAAGACGATCTCATTTAAAAAAATCATGACATCCCTGATGGGGATTTTTTGAAAAGAAAATTGCCAAAGTACGTGTTTAGACATCGGCCCAACCATTGACCAACGACTCGGCTCTCGAAGCTTTCCACTTTCTCAGGAGAAGCATTCTCTTCTGTTCAAGTTCATTCTCTTCATGTAAAGTGAAAGCGAGTGAAAGTGAAAGTCGCCGTGTGGCGTGGCACATGCAAACCATTATTTTTAGCGGCCAAGCGGTTAGACTTTTTGGGGTAGGACCTCCGCAAAAGTTGTTCAGGATGACACTGGCTAAAACATATAAAAATGGAGCGATTTCCAACGGCGTACGTTTTCTTGTATGGTTTGTGCCCCCGCTTTGATCCCGAAAAAAATGACACATTCTATCTGCGATTTATTAGTAAATTCAAGAGTTTTAAGCAATTTATGGGTTAAATGGCGGTGTATTTGCAGCAGATTCTTTGTGCCATACCAGGGTATTTGGAAATTAACCTTGACATAATTCGTAGTATTTTGTGATGAACATAAAGAATTTAAAGCTCTAAAGGCTAATTTTCCCTGGCAGTTATTTTTCTAAAAAATTAATGGAACATCAATAAACAACAGGAAGTCAATCAAGCTTAAAAAATTGGACCAGGGTAGCAATATTAATTAAAATGATATTTCATTATCAATACCGTATGATGAACGGTTGGAGTAGTACACGCGTGCAAATGAGACAAGTACACAGTTGTGGATTTGACCAAACCAAATCATTATGCAGAAATTCATTACACAACTTCCACACACGTGAACGCGAACAAAATAATGTGTTTCCAGGGTAACGGCCAAGAACCTGCGTTCATTACAAATGGAATCACCAATAATATATTTGTCTTATATTGCAATGTCATACAAGAGTGTAGAGATGTGAAATGTAGAGAAATTATTTTAAGGTAAATTCAGTATTTATTCCGGTAAATATTAGCCGCGATTCAGATTGCAGTGGATTCTCTGGATTGTGAGTGCGCATGGATAGCTTTAAGGGAACGGTGACCTTATCTCTTTCCGTGACCTTATCTCTTTCCGTGACCTTAATTCTCCTGGCAACTTGTGGACAACCAGCGAATTCGCAAGGTTAGAATTTGCAATTAAAATCAATCGACTGTTTTAAAGGAACGAGCATATTTATTAATTTAATTCATTTATTAATAAATTTATTTATGAATTCCGAATATTGGCCTCTGCCCCTCAGAACCGCGAAGTTGATAATCTTGACAACTCAAATTTGTATAAAGAAAAATCTTCTATAATCGAGACCTGAAACTGATAATTTTGATTGAACTCCGCAGTACATCAGAAGGACGGAATGGACCCATTGGAATTATTTGTGGATGAGTACGACGGGGACCTAACACACGGGGAAGAGTGCGTGGATACAGGTCAGCTCCAGAAAGATCAATCAAATCCCGCGACCCCTAAGGAACGGAAAACGATTGAATTGAATCGAGACAGTTGTAGCTTTGACAAATTCTTAGTTTGTTACGTGAGCAGTAATCTAACAAAGAAAGAGATTGAGGATGGCAGTGGCGGGGCTAAACGAAAGGGGAAATGTGGATGTAGTGAATTGACAGGAGGAAACATACGTGGGAAACCTAACGCCGATGGCGTCTGTCATATTCCAGCCGATATGGGATTCCAAAGTGCATGTGGTCCAAATGTCATCGCTCGGCAACTCTTTTCAAAGAAAACGAAGCTCGCCACTTGTACTGAGAATTCAGAATGTCTTCCAAATTCAGCACATGTCGGGATGCGGTGTTATTGTCACATTGGATTTCCTCCCAAAGGAGGCTTTTGTAGCTTGGGTTCACGACCAATCACCAACATTCTTGTCATCGTGGTTCTTAATGCTTTGACTGCTTCAATCTAATTATTACAGTTCAGCAATGTTGATTTTGTAAATTAAATTGCTCATTTTTTGAAATACTCTTGTACGGACATCACTTTATTACTTCACTAGACGAATCCATTCAAAATAAAGTCGGGACTGGGTGGCAGCCCGTGGTAATTTGGAGTGGTAGATAGGTTTAGAGGTTGTTGTGATGAGTGTGACTGAAGGGTTGTAGATTGGCAGAGAACGGTAGAGAGATTTTAGAGAGAGGTAAACATTACGCACGCAATTGCGTTATAGAGTAACCATTGATTGCTGCTTCGTTTAAGCAGTGAGATAGCCCTATTTTTACAATATTAGTAGGGTATACACGTAATGAGATAGTTAGATTTATAGCATTACGGACATTGGGGAGGTCAGATTTTCACATAAGGGGCACAGGTAGGTCAGACTTTAAAATTAGGGGCATATGGAGTTCAGAGGTAAATTATATGCGTCTTTGAATTTTTTTGTATTTCTTGTTAATTGTCAGTGAAACTGCTTTAATTGCAGACAACAGTTGAGTTTTTATTGACATTCTCTCACATTATCAGTAGGAAGTCCGAGAAGATGTATTTCAAACTTTCGTATTTTACTATTTAAATGAATTCAAACTTCAAAATCATTTTTAACTTTTCTAAAAATAATATATTTCCAATACACATAACATTGATAATATAATCAATCTCAAATTTCTCTTTGCACAGAGAAATATTTTAGAAAATCAGATTGCGATGAAACTTCAAGCGGTTTATCTATGGACAATTGTACATCCGTCTGAGCTTCTGGCGATCATACTGGGTGACGACTCCACGGCTTCCGACGACTATTCCGCTTTGCTAAGAATTCAGATATAAACATATTTAATTATTACTTGAGCCCACAAATTTTATACTTTAGTGATAGGAATTTAAACACAATATAATTTGTTGCACTCACTTTAGCTTCAATTGTTTTCTGTCCATTATTTGAGAAAGATCTTTCCCCGTAGTGCATAATACTGTAGTAGTCGTAAGGTGTGTTGAATGTTAATGAATTGGGCTGGCGATCAAAATTGTGACGAACACCTGAGTGTCAAAAATTATAATTGATTTTAATTAATTCACTATTCAGGGAAGTGAAGTGAAACTTACCTTGATCCATGTTTTGGTAGAAAATATTGACATAGCTGTCACGGTCAGGACGAACTTGTTCGTGATGAAAACCAATAGCATGGATCATTTCATGGACTGCGATGTATTTTTGCATACATCCCGGAGCTTGTAAATTCAAGTTCTGAAATGAAATCAAAATTAAAAAATATTTTGATATAATATTCAAAGTTACTAATTTAATTTACCTGTCTACCACCGAGTCTCCCCACAAAAGACCAACATCCTTGACCAGCTTTTGTGACATAGACGTGGTCAACGTTTGGGACGCCACCGGAAGATAGTACGACAACTCTGAGGCACACAGTGTTGGCTATTTCTTGCAGAGCTGAGTTGACAACATTACGTTCGGCAGTGGCTGTGAACAAACAATATGGCTCAACAAATATGGTCAGCAAATAACCGATCTAACTTCAAAATGTACTTACTGAGGGCGGAGTCAAGCATGAAATTAATTGTTCCAGGCCAACGTCGTCGTTGGTCTGGAATTCCGGAACGGGCCGAGTATGAATATTTGACATCACCTAAGAGAAGACTTTGGTCAACCGGTGGAAGGCCAGCCAAGTTCTCTGAGTTGTAATACACTGGTGTCTTTTGCGGGTTAATTACTTGGATTGTGTAATTGTTCAAATCCAAAGTCGGATTTTTAACTAAGGATACACCGGAAGGGTACGCTTCGGACAGATCCGTCGTGAACACGTAAACGAACAAAATGGTAAACAAAATCCGCATTTTTAGAAATTTTCTGATAATAATTTATTAATACAAAAAAACAGAAAATGTGGTTAAATTGAAGGTTTTAAAATTATATGATAATTTTTGGATGGTTTTTATTATAATCTTTCGGAAGTCGGTAAAACTGAGTATGATAAATTCTGCGAGAATGTCCATACTTTTATACTTGAAATTGGTCAGGACTCAAGTTTATGGCTTCCGAGTTTATTTACGACAATAAGATAAAATGTGAGGAAAAAGTACCAAATTCTAATCAATTAAAATTAGAGTACGTCTTTAGAAATTCCCGGTAAATTACGAATTCAAGTTAACTGAACTTGAATTAGAAGTTCACGAACTAGCTGCACTTTGTGTACTTTTTAAGGCTTTTTAGTTTGTTTATGATTGTATTCACAGAAATATGCTTATCAATATTAACACAAATATGTACAGATTCCACGAAAATTATCAGCCGCTCACTTCAGAATTGGATTACATGTGCGATTTTGTCCGTCAACGCTATTAAATTCCATTTCGAATTATCTCTAATAAACTCAAATTCGTGGAGTATTTGTGAATGGAGATTGATTTCGTGGAACTTAATTGTCAACTAATCAAACGCACACGCCCAAATTATTTATGTAAACATGACTTACCTCCGTCATAATCACAATTTTATGTATTTACGACCAAAGTTTAGATTTTTTTAGTACGTATCAGTATTTATATTCGGACACGCTGGCTAAATATGAAAATTATTTTGTTGAATATTTTCAAAATATCGACGTGCCTAATTCACTTGATTTATGATACTTCGTTTGTTAATCCTTAATTGGGATTTGAAATGACGGAATATTATATCTAAAAATACAGATTGAACACCCAATATTTGTTTCCGTCATTTTAAAAGATCGGTCAAATTGAAAACATTTCCGGGTCCATGTATTCCACGAAAAGGTTATAATTCTGGGCCGGAGCCACCGAGGTCGAGTCAATGCATCACATCAATGTCAATAATTCTTAGCTTTTGTTTGAGATCAAACAGAATGACCCATCTGTATTCATTTAATCCTTCTTCAACATTTATAAAATATTATCAATTATCGAACGTAGTTTCTACAGGTTAGCTGGTTTCGATATTGAAAAATCCTAGAATAATTAAAATGTCTATATCTCTAACTTGGCAACTGTTAGTTGTAAAATAAAACATTTCGTATATTTTATTTACTTATAATACGTACGTTCAATATCAAGGTCCAGTTAAAATTTCACAAGAAATGTACAAATCGCAAACACTACCAAAGGTGAAGTCGCGTAAATGTTGTAAATATTGTATGAGCAAAATATTTGTTTTATTTAATTCCATGATGAAAGAATGACGTCTGCTATACAGTTCTTGACATTGAAAAATCAGACCTTAGTCTATAATCGGGAACGACCAATCTACGTGATTTACTTGGAATCGTATGTAGCCTATATTTGATTAAAATTTATTATATTTGTTCTCCAAAATTTATTCTAACTTGATAAAAGCAATATTCATTTTTGATATAAAAGTAGTGACAATTTATATAGAATTTATCAAATGTACAGTTTAGCCCAAATATTTGAGATATCCATATTAATTTTAACTTGAAAAATAATAATTTTGGTCGTAATACTGATTCCGCCTGATTTCTGAAATATTTTATTGAGACCACAAAATTTCCTCACAATGTGGAATTTATTCCAGATATTTCATGCTACAACTTTTCTGGTCATGGCGGATTTTTCCAGAGCTTTCACCTCCGGTGGACCTCTAGTTGAAAACTATTCCTCAGAATTGAACAATTTACGTTACATGTGATTTACCCACAAAAGGCACGAATGTATTCTAACTCAGAAAACTTAGCTGACCTTTCACCGGTTGACCAAAATATTCTCTTAGATGATATACAAAATATTCATACACGATCCGTTCCGGAATTCTAGAACAACATCGACGCTGACCTGGAACTATGAATTCCGTGATTGACCCAGCCCTCAGTATCTATATTTTTGATATAATGTAAATTTCGACTCTACAAGAAATAGCCAACACTGTGTGCCTCAGAGTATTACATACCTTCGAGTGGCATTCCAAACGTTGACCACGTTTATATCACAAAATCCGGACAGGGGTGCAATTCTTATGTCGGAAGAATTGGTGGCAGACAGACAATCAAAAAAGAACCACAAAAAAGGTTATCTTGGACCACTATGCTAAAGCAGACTAATTTAAAGAATTTTAATTCCTTATTTCTAATTAAAAATTAATAACATAAATATATTAATTATGTGGACAAAAATAAATTATTAAATTTGCAAGGTCCGGGGTGTATGCACAAATAAATACATCGCGATCGCAGTCCACGAAATGATCCATGGAATCAGTTGGGCGAATAAGATAGATTTTTTATTAAATTCTAGCGAAAATATAACTCACTGAACATTACTCGGACGCCTACCATGAAATAATTTATTCTGCATTAGATTTTATATCTATCGACTAGTTATGTCTTCCTCTTCGCTGTATTCCAAATTACAAAGTTCTTTTTGCTTAAATCAAACTTAGACATTAAACTGAAGGATTTCTAAAGTCAACTCACAAATTCAAATTAATTTGACAAAACTTCACTACTAGGTAAGCTCAAACTGTTAAAAAAATAATGGAGGAGGATTTGAGAAATAGAGCCACACAGAAAGTGATTCGCCTTCTGTAGTAACTTTAAAATCTACATCGTACAAGTATAATGCTTAGTCATGTCGTCAATTCATCTACTGACGTCATTGGTGTTGTTACATGCGGGAGATAGGGAGTCATAAGCGTAGTAATACCAGTTTTGAAATAACAAACTGAATTTTGTTTGTTCATACGGTAGAATTAGAGCGTACTTAGTCAGAAAACGTGTTGAATATTTTTGTTAACGTCATTTTTTAAATTATTTGCTAAAATAGTGCTCAATTTAACTTCGTTGTTTTAAAAACGGTTCGCTTTTTGTAGGCTTGAGTCTAACGCCCAGCATTAATTAAATTAATCTGCAACAAATCGGTAACCTTTTAGTAGTCTATCATTAATCTGGGCTAATCCAAAGAAACTTGGACCTGTTCTAGAGAAGTAGAGTACACTTGTTACCAAATGTTACGATAGAGTCACAATGCTACTTACGTCAATACTGGCAATAATTCGGATTAAGAGGTCAAAGACAAATCATTAGTGTACATTGTACAACTTGTAAAACTACCCACGCGACAGCAAAAATTCTCTGACTTGTTTAATTATTATAGCGTTTCAAACTGGTAAATGTTCAACGTCTTTGCATGATTCGATTTCCGTGGTGGTCAGTGGTCATATGTACTGGCAAACAGTAATTTAGCGGCGGTGGCAACAAATCTCACTAAAAACGAAATCAGAGACAAATTTTGAAAGTTGCATACAATATTTCCATTTTGCACTTGTGACAAAATATATCCAAAATAATAAACTGCAGAGCAGTTCGAAGAAGTCCAAGAAGGAAAGCACCGAGACCGACATTGAGAAGAACCCGGAAGCAGCTCTTCATGAACGAGAGGAATGTACAGCCAATGAGAAACGCGACGAAGAAAAACGTTTGGAGGAAGAACCGGAGTACAACCGATCCCAGACTATAATGGTACCAAATTTATAGGAGTCATCATTTGATTTTTCACTGTAACATTTTTCTCATATTAGGGTGACCACCCTACACGCGTTAACTTGACGGGATTTACAGCGTTTCGCCGAATTTGAGTTAATTGAACTATTTTCTCAAATTCACACACGGTTGGTACTTCGATATGTTCGGAAGGGAGCAGTTCCGGCTGAAAGAGCAATGGGCCATTTACTGTGAGGGGAAACTAAACTTGTCTTCTACGCAAGCTCTCTTCACCGATTAGGGTCTCAGACCCGGTTATCTTTATGCGCTTTACGTAGTGCATTTAACGCGGGAAAATTCCGGGACTTCGAAATCAGGACGATTTACGGGAGTAAATAAATAAACAACATCAACTCATCATCCGAACATGCATCACTACATTTCGAAGTCCCGGAATTTTCCCGCGTTAAATGTACTACGTAAAGTGCATAAAGATAACCGGGTCTGAGACCCTAATCGGTGAAGAGAGCTTGCGTAGAGGACAATTCCCGTCACAGTACTTCACCGATTTGCAGGATGATATCGAGTCAGTTGAAGATTTTGAAAATAAAAAGACGTTCACCGAGAAAGCTCGTAGAAATTTTTGGCAAACGGTTTATCATGGCGCCGTGTTTCGACACGAGGGATTTAGAAGGAATTGAGGATTATTATTCTGACGAGGTTAATGGAACTTGGATTCCAATTTGGACGGGGAGTCCAAATGTAGATTTTTTCAATGGGAGGAAAAGTACGTAAAAGAGGACGTGCTGGGTCTGGAAAAGTCCTCGAAAAATTATATTACGATGGATCCACTTCTACTTTCAAACCAAAAGAACCTAATAGAGCTTAAGGAGTATGAATAAGATTAATGGGTCAATATTTGGCATCTTAAACGTAAATAAGTGGTTCGCTGAATTTGTCTCTCTAAGCTCTTCCGAAAATGAGAGAGTGGGATCACTTCCTGCTAGGAACCACCATTCCAGTACGGTGGGTGAAATTCCATTAATGTACAGCCTCTCCGTGGTATCACGTTGAAACAAGCAGCCGCTCGTCGTTTCGCTATCGGTAGGGTCGATTCCCTCGGATTGACAATTTATTATGTTTAACTTTATACGGTACTGTTTAATTGAGTTTTTCCCCACTACTGGGCGTACTTTCTGTTGGCCAAATCGAGAGCAGCCCAATCACGGGAATGTACGCGGCAATGTGTAACCAGTGTTTAAACAGTTTGGTCATTTACGTGACGGAGAATGTCGCTATTCCCACCATAAACATGAAATACTTTAGTATACTAAAGAAGACAAGAGTTTAATTTTCGAGCTGGTCAATGAAAACGATTCCTAACCATTTAGCCCCCCCTGTAATGTGATGGCGTTCAAGGAATAATGAGGCATACATTTTGAGGAAAGATTTCAAGTAGGAACCAAAGATTCGATTCTAATGTAAAGTTCACTTTTCGAAATATTTAAAATGAAATAAAATTAACAATTGAAGTACTAAAGCTACCATAAGGATGTCGTGGATGTCGTATTTTAAAATCAGCTTTCGAATTCACAAGATCCACAGAATGGAAAGCTCGTTTTTCATGAAATTAGGAAAAAAAATCCGAATTAGTAAATCTGAATGTTACGAGTTTATACTCTCGAAAACCTTCAATTCTGTTTGGGTACTACAGCCGGTCAAGGCCGGTTTAGCTAGAACTGGTCTATCCAGGCCGGAGAGTCGAAAGCCCGTAATGTGCGTAGATAGGTTTCCGACACCTATCGTCACAGAACCCACATTACAGATCTTAACACCACCAGACGCTATCTCATTGCTAGAGTGGGAGATTCTAACAGTCTATGTGTCTTGTCCTGTGCAAGACAGTATCGCTCAGGATCCAAACCCAGACACAGAACGCTAATACCCCATAGCGATTATCCCAGTCAGATCGGTACGAGAGTTGAGAAAAAACCCCAGCGTGTGTCGAACCAACACTCACATCAATAGGAAGCCTGTCTCTAACCCACTATACCAGACCTGCTTGGAATTCACTCGGAAATTCAACCACGGCTAGACGGACTTGCGAATTCTGTGTGGAATTCTGTACGAAATGTATATGTTGCAGCCCGGACGGGTATTCAATTTGAGTGTACTCAGGCCAGCCCGCATACAAGACTAGCCCACGTATCACCGGGCTAGCCCATGTGTATTCGGGTTGATCCATATGGGCTAGAATGTAAATTGTTGTGTGAGAAGCTGCATTTAAGGTATCTCCGGGCTAGCCCATGTGTACTCAGGCTGATCCAGATAGGCTAAGAAGGGAAATATGATTTGAGAAGAGAAGCTGTATTTAAGGTATCTCCGATTTCTATTTTCATGTCTATGACGCTGAGTTATACCCCCGGTGTTAAAGTCTGTGACTTCTTTGGGTTCATCAGAGGTCAAATTAACTGTTTGCGCGTGTCGGTTCCAAAGCACGTACCATTTAAATCACTGATCTTTGTTATAAATTATTCAGTACTGCTAGCGGTACCCTTCTTCTTACGCCAAATGAATTACGTAACGGTTACCAAAATTGTTTGACTACGATGATTTCCGGTTCGGAGCCATTCGAGACGGCAGTGTTTAGTAGTTATCGTTTCTCTACATTGGAGTTATTTTCTGGTACTACTATTATGGCGTTATACCTTCCTTAAGCCAAATTATTAACCAATCATGAACACAATGAACTTTTGACCATGCTTTAAGGTGAATGTTTTCAATTAATAAGGTGCGTTTTTGCAGTCGACTTTTCTTTTTATTTAAAGCTTTATCCTGGCAACCAAAAGGATATTCATCAATATGCTTAAAATCTAGGGATTTTAAGCAAAATGCACAACTCCGATTGGGGATGTACATATATAGGGTATTCCCAAAAAAAAGAGTTCAATTGTTCGTCTTTTGGCAGTCTATACAAGAATTTTTGTTAGTGTCACAATAAAATTAATATTTTCGACATTTTCACTTGCGCCAATAGAAATAAATTGAAGAGAAAAAATGGATGAAGCAAACACAAAATCAGAATCTTTCGGTGCAATCCGCGTTGGACTCCGTTTGTACGTTCGAAGGGCTCCCATTTTATCAATGATTATGATACGACTGACCCTAACATAAATTCTTGTATCCATGTGGAAATGTATGCAATGCTAAAGCCATTAACGATCTAAATAATAACTTAGCATTACACTGTATTATTCAATTAAATGGATTGACCTTAACGTAATTTCCTAACTTGTTTACAGCAAATTATAAACAAGGGTGGTGGGGGCGGGTACATACTTTTGCGACAGACGGTATATCCAGAATGACGAAATTTAAAAAAAAAAATCAACCTTAGATACCTTTCCCTTTTTTAGAGAAAAGCATAATTGGTTGACAAGGTAACTCAGTTTAGTAGGATCCGTTTACTTTAGAGTAATTGAAGTTATTGACTCCGTAACGGGACAGGGATTTGCAAACTTCGGTTCGTCATAAATAGCAGGCGCCACAAGGTGCAAAAGATTTGCCGAATGTCGGCTTGGACCCCGCTACTTCCGCTACTTTCAATGTTTGACCAGTACATTCCCCGTTTCCTCCGTGCCGTGATTACTTTCTTTTAAAGGCTTAATACTCGTTAAGCAAAAATGTTACCCATTACACACAAAATTATCAAAACTACATATATGATTTTTCTTGCCTTAAGGCGAGTAATATGAACTCTGTAATATGTGTGTTTTTTAACTAATTCTCTTCAGGGTCACTTTTGCAGAAGAAAAATCAGAAGAAAAAGGTTGATTTTGATTTTGACAATAATGATCACACATGTGGCTGAAGGATCGTCATCGTCCACAAGACTTCCATTGGGTTGCCATAGCTCGTCGTCGGATTCAGAAGGATAGAAATCAGAAAACAAAAGAGTCAAAAATAGTAAGAAATCTTGACTCCGATTTCCGATCCGAGATTGATTCCGAGGGGATCAATATCTCTTCGAGAATCTATCAAAAATATGGAGAAGGAAGAAGACTACTGACGTCGTTCCAAAACCATCCAGAACGAAAAGCAAGAAAATTAAGGTGAAGGAATATCCGGTTGCTGATGCTGGTACAGCCACTGGTGGTACAAGTTGGACAGACAGACCCGTCGGTCTACAAAGTCATCATCTTCATTTATACACGGAATGAGTGTATCCGCGATATTCTGAATTCTTCTAGAAATAGGATGAACGAACTCTAGGCAGGTGGAGAAATCCTGTGATATGCATTCGAAGGGAATTGCATGGGCGATTCAGGAGCCATTGGGCTTCGAAATCCAATTAGCGTGGTTCACCAATAAAAACCGTACTGAATCTTGCAATGGAAGCTCAACATTTTCGGGAACTTTGAATTAGGGCGGGGTACTAATTTGTAGATCCAGATGGAGAAAAGTTGTTGAGTCTGCGCACGACAGGAATTAGGAGACGCGCAGATGACCTCTTGACTTCTGCCATATGGAATTGCCACCTTCATAAAAAATGGTACAAAAACTATTGCGAAAAACAATCAATGCACTCCAATGTGTTGTCCACCCTTTTGTTCGTTGGTTGGTGTGGCACACAAAAACAAATTTATCAAACGAATGTATAATTCGATGTCTGCCAAGCATTCAATTTGACGAGATTATATCCTGTCACAGAATCGCGTGTTAGTTTGAATAATAGAATGACTGGTGATTTAATTGTAGAACATTATCTGAAGCGACAAGACTTGGCACGAATCCTGAACATGTGAAATGTGGAAGTAATGAAACTGTAATTTAAATGACATCTGATCTTTGTGTGAAGGTGTATGGTATGTTATACACAGTCACATCGGGAAACACGCAGCGCAGTTTGGCAAAAATTTCAGATCACACAACTCGCCTGCTCTAAGCAAATGTACATTTGGTTTTGATCAAAATTTCTGCAGAATTGCCATTTCAGTTATGTCCGAAATTTTTTGCTTGTGCGTTGAGCCGAGGACCAACGGTAATGGACCACAGCGTAGACTGTATGTCGTTCCAATTGGTTCACGTGTGCGTGTGTGTTTATAATGTATCCTTGCGTGGTATAAATAATCCGATGAATTAATTGAGGAAAACCACCGAACCTGCAATTGATTTTAGGCAGTTGTTCGTGAGCCATGAACTTGGGCTCTGACGCTCGATTTTAATACATACATTCCGTACACATTTGATAGTTTCTTCACGAACAAATTTTTTTTTGAGTGACAAGGCGAAATTGTACATGTTTGGTAAACTTGCACTGCATTCGTATTGTACGTCCAAGTTAAAGTTAGTTATTTTACTGCAACAATCATTTGAAAACTTGTCACTTCAATTTATCTAAGATATCTCCAGAGAAGTTACTCTAAAGGCCCCGTCGACTGACCGAAGTAAACCAATATTACCGAGGAGGCCGAGGACTCAGTACCGCGCCAATACTCAACGTATAACGAAATTGGAAATGGGCCGACAAGGAATTGAACCCCTGACCTGAAGTACTAATCCCGTCACTCAATACTCTGAGCATTCCCGCGCCTTCCCTGGTACTAGAAGTCTTGTTTTGTACAATTGGGTGTGGAATTCTGTAAAATAATTTTCAGATTTTAATAGTGCCTGTGTCATTTTTATCCGAATGTACACCGATGGGAAATTAGATGTTCTGAAACTAATAGTCGTGTGCTGATATTGCGAAGTGGATTCAACCATTGACCTTCACTCAGGTCCACATTGCTCAGACTGATCGAAGGCGTCCATTGTCAACCTCCCTCCATTGAAAAAATATAACAGCCATATGATGCAAGTAGAAATTGGATATGCGATTATCTTCATCAGTTTTTTCGGCATTGTTGGAAATGTGATCAGTGGAATAGTTCTGACTCGCCCCGCAATGAGGAGCAGTGGTGTTAATATTATTCTCCTCGGGTTAACAACCTTTGACATGATTTTTCTGTGTATGATCTCTTATTGGACTGGACAGCGTTCTAAGATTCTATCATGTCGAAGAAGGAGCCTTCCATAACCATATTCTGGGCGCAGTCAGTGTTCGGAGGTTTTTACTGGTTTTCGGTAAGCAGCGAAGTAGCTTCATATCAACTCATATGATAAAAATCTGGAGCTAATATTATAGTATATTTCCACGAGAGTCGAAAATACGTTGCCGTTGCGAAGTCAAACATTTTGAATTTTGAAATGAGGAACAACATGGGTTAAGTCGCAGAAGTTTCTGACTCTGTCCCACCATGTAGGTATAGAGTATAGGCGCAGCTCATTCTGGGTTAAAGAGGTATGCAAATTTGTGAACCATACTAAGTTTCGGAATTTCGGTTTGTTTTTATAAGATAAGTCTCAGCTTTCTATGTACAATGACATACGCGCCCACCATAAGTCACGTCATCTAGTTACAGGTTCTGAAGAACCGAAATATTTCGGTTCGGTTCTGGGTTCCATTCCACTCAAAGGTGATCCAATATGAAAAGCTTTTCCTGTTACTTTAAAGGAAATCTTCTCTTCACATTCAAATTGACCTGCTGTATTTGGTAGATAATATAAGGGTCAAAATTTGACAAACCAAGTTGCAATTGTTCGAAGTTCTTATAGAAGAGTCTCCAATAAACCCAACCTTTTTAAAGTATTTGCCATATTTTGCATATTTAAAACTTACTGTACTGGCGTCTGCGTTCATTCATTTATTATGCACTGTATGCTTTGTCTGATCCTGCCAATAAATCTAAAGCTATGCGTAAATCTTTAACAGAATTAGTATGATTTGAATGCACAGAAGGAATTCATGTATCGCGAATTATTAGTTTTCATTCCTGTCAGGAGAGCTGTGAAAAATAAATCATCCAGCTAAAAATGGTTCCGGTGGATTGTCAAGTTCCACACTATTTCGGAATTTATTTATAAGTCTATTGAGACTACTTTGAGAATTCGTCTATCTCACATAGTGCGTAAATTTCAAGTATTACGACGCGAGAGCATACAACCACTGTTCAGCCCAAGGTGGATAGAGAAGGGACCTGCAATATTAGTACTATAATTTGAGCATTAAAAATTAAAATCGATGGCTTCTGATTAGACAGAGTGGAATCACGAATTAATTAAAATCAGTAGGTACTCATTTTTATTTTTATTTCTTCCGAATTTACCTCGTTACGACATAAGACCATAACAGTGCATCAATTTATCTAAATCTTTATTTTAACTTCGTTAGGGGTGATGCAATTCGGCTGAGTTCAAGGTGAAACAGATACAAGGTTTAGACAAGAATACGAGAAGGCCCCAGATTTTATTATTCTGTGCCCCAAGTGACCCGTAACCAAGATAAATTGAATAGCTATTCAATATATCTTGACCCGTAACAACTTATGTTCACAGGAAACTTAGGTCATCCATCCTTTTGACTACTGGTCCTTGTAGTCACATAAGTCACCGTAGTGTTACCTTTCTTCCTTTATCTCCAGGTATACATAGTGGTTTCTGACGCATGCACCGCCCAGAGGTCACGAAAGTGGGTGACCTTTACACTGATTACATTGCTGACGTATGGGTCGGGAATATGTCATCGCAGAGAGGTGAACATTGGAGAATATACCTCTCTTGACTTCACAGTTAAAATAACACCGCATTTGGCTAAGGTCATCAGGTGTCCCTGCCTTAAGCTTCGGGGGCCGCCAGGAGTCAAACGCAGGCATGCCCCAAACACAAGTCTTGTTTGGTGTCAGTTAAGGAACAACATCAAAATTATAGGTCAGTTGAGGTGGTAGGGGGCTTCACCCCCCACGGTATACCCCTGACCTTTGTCGCGCGGTACGAAGATTGACTTTTACTTCAAAATAAACTAATTTTATTAAATAGGTTGTGATCTAAGTAGACATGCATTAGTTGGTATCGACGCTAAGAACTAATTCGAATTACCGTTGTTTATTGATTTTCGATGAACTAGAATAAAACGGTCTTGTATAATAAGTTATTCAATGAAATGTGACCACTTCTTTCTGCTTTTGTATTAGCACAAACCGGATCAATTTACAGCACCGTGGCCATATCTATCGAACGATTTGTTGCCGTCTACTATCCATTCCGAGCAAAAACCTTGTGTTCAAGACAACGGTCAATTGTCGCGATGATACTGATATCATTATTCTCAATCATTTTCGGACTTCCCGCATGTGTGGAAAAGGTGGCGAAAGATATTAATCCGGTTGATGTTGGTTTATGTCAGACAACAACGGGTGGCTTCACAAGCTTTTACCATAATTACAATCGACCTGTGGTTCAGGTCTTCATTCCACTCCCGGTTCTGACTATTTTGAATATCGCTATATTTTTAAAGGTTAGTTTCAATACATTTTCCTTAACCACACAAATTAAATGGCATCCCTATCGTATTTTATTTTTTGCTGCAGGAGGTGGTACCCCTAATAGTACGGGACCTTCTAGGTGTAATATTTTGTGTAGATTTTAGCCATCTTTTTTAAATAACTCATTTTTGTACACTATAGGTAAGAGAAGCGAGAAGAAGAAGAGCTTCCATGACGTCATCACAACAAGAGGACGAATCAGTCGCCAGAATGCTGCTTTGTGTTGTTTTGGTTTTTGGAATTTGTTACACTCCGAGAGGCATTTACACCATATTTTTTGTATTTGTTCATAAAACATTCATCGAGAGCAGTTGGAAGAAAAAATTAATGCCGTTCACTCAACTTGGATTTACACTAAATTCCGGTGCGAACTTCCTTATTTATTGTTTCATGGGACAAACATTCCGTAGAGTTTTATTTCATGTCTTCGGATTCAAGGCTCATCCGACACTCCCACCAGTCGATTCAGCTCGGGCTTCACGGACCTCGGAGAAACAGACATTCTCAGCGAACAAACCGATTTAAACTTTACAAATATATCCAACTGATAATGAAATTTTGTCCGAAATAATTTGACAAGATTTTCTTACTACCTAAACTCATTCTGTACAAACAAGTAAAACCGAATTTGTTATTTCAAAATTAGAGCTACTACCTTTCGGCGCCCTATCTCTCACGTGAAACCAGCGATGACGTCAGCGGGTCAATGACGTCATGAGTATTTTGCCAAAACTTTCGGTTTGCTACAAAAATCGAACCAACTTCTGTGTGACATTTTTACAAAATCCTCCTATGCTGTATCTGTTTGGACATTATGGAGCTTACCTGTTAGTGAAGTTGCCAAATTATGTTGACTTTACACATACTATTTATAGAAATCATGACGTGAGAATTATTTTATTAAAAACTATTGAGAATGGATTATCGATTAACAAATTATTAAATTAACGCGTCGGGTTCCACTCAATCTATTTTGTCTTTGGTATCAAATACAAATTTATAAGTAGGTTACAATACAGCATGAACCCTAAGAAAAGAGGGCAAACCTTATTGTCCTGTTCCAGAACTCTTCGTTGTCCCTTCGTGTTTGACTAATTATTGTTACTTTCATGTTTGCTAGAATTTTCATGACATCATTTGTAAAATGTAATATATCACAATCTTCGCAGACGACCCTTGGGTTAAGGTCTTTAGTGTATAACAGTTAGCACCCACTTATTACATTTTAATGTTGAAATGTATGCAATTTCACCAGTACAAAGCTTGACTTTCGGATCGCAGCTATAACTACAGAATCCCAAATATATTGCTGCTATATGTTCACCATTGTGTCAATAGTCAAACTACAGGGTGGTGCACAACCGCGTGGGACAACCAGGTGTAGTCGGAGAAGAAACATTCATTTTGTCTTATAGAATCTTACGCCCTATGGTGTCTGGATATCTGCAGCTCACAGCGTTCCACACGGATTTGAAAACCAAAATAATTTCTTTCGACGAAACTAAATTAATTCAGATATTGTTGGTCGAATCGGATACCATCGAATTGCTACAAAATCGGATTAACCACAGATCATCACGGTACACAAAATTCTGAAGCCAAATTGACAGTCTCCGAATATGACAGACAATGTCTTACAAAATCAACATGAATTGCGGGAATTTGAGGAGAAAACTTGTTTTGTCAAACAAATTACAACGGGTAACTTTTGGGTATAAAACATAAAATAAAACATCCAGCTTTTAGAATTTGTGCGCAGCGTTGCGAGTTCATGTCCAAATTTTTAGAGGCGCTATAGATCCTCGACAAAATTTTGTACAAAAGGTATATATTAAGTTCTCCTCTATTCCTTTTGGTTGGGCTGTAGTAGGTGAAAGCAAATGTAATGGCATCGTACATTAGTTTTCGGGTGTCGGTCAGTCTATTTTATCTTTGGAGTCAAAAACGTCGAAATACTGTAGTTCGCGCGAAATGTTGCCACTGATTTCCTCCAAACCCCGGTGTAACTAAATTATGAGGATGTCAACAAAAAACTGAGATATGCAATTCGTAGAAAATTTGAATGTAGAAAATACAAGAAAAATTGCATGCTATGGAACACAGAATCTTTGAGCTAAAACTAAATTAACCTTACAAAGATAGGATAACCGCTGGAAATTCTTCCTTGTCTCGTCGAATCCGATTTATGATTGTAATATCAAAGTCTAGTTAGATCCAACATAAAATTCTCTACACAAAGTATACCTAATGATATGCAGACGGCGCTCCTGTTTGGTTATATAGGGTACATAGCAAAAGTTACGAAGCACTCGTGTAATTACTAATCAATCAATGAAGAATAACTGTACTATTCAACACAGCTACACCTACAGGATTCCAAATATGTACAAGATGCGTAATTTTGTTCACATTAATACACCAGTGCCAAATGTAAAACTATAACTGCGAAGGTTCGAAAACTGAATTCTCACCCCGTAATGCTGCTAAAACACTATAAAATGGATTACTATAAATTCTTATCCACCGTTATCTGAATTATTGGATACTTGTACTCTGCTCCATATTATTGTATTCCGACATGAAATTTTTAGTGTTATCAGGAAGGTCGTTTTATTGCAAAATAACTTTAGTCCAAATTTATAAGACTAGGTGTGAAAAGTGTAGTAATAATTATTTTAATCAAAGAGTTAATATTCCTGGACGGTCATTTGGTAGAAATATTCAACGTGTCAGCCATATATATCATTTACAATTTCAGCCATGGGTTACGTTTACGAAGAAGATTTAAAAAAGCCGTGAGTAAAATTACTTATAGTAAAGTGCACGTTATTATTATTTTTTAACACATTTATTCATTCGTTTAGCAGTCCATCTAAGTCAGCCAAGCGCTATGTTTACGAAGAAGACTTAAAAAAGCCGTGAGTAAAATTGTTTACAGTAAAGTGTATTTTATTTTTAATTACATTTATTTATTTTTCGCAGTCCATCTAAGCTAGCCAAGGTGAAACAAGCTTTGGGTCTGGAATTTGCACCCATTCTGAACATTCCATTTGAGAGGAGGATGCAAACAGTGTCTGTTTTTCTTGTAAGTAAAAATCGTAATGCAATAACTTGTATAGCAACTTAAGTGGTTGGATGTTAACTTGGCTTTGATATTTCTAAAATCTCAAATTCAATTGATTTAATTTTGCAGTGGATTTCATCATTTTTTCTTATGGGCCCTGGATGCGTTTTGTTTCTTCTTTACCTGTTTCTATTCACGAGATTTGGATTTTTGTCTCTTTTCTACTTGGCATGGTATCTGTTCGATAGTGATATTGCCAATCATGGCGGACGGCGGTGAGTTTTACAAAATTTGGTTCTGAAACATTTTATTGTTCAAAATATTTTGATTTCTTAAAAACTGTCGAATTAGACAATTTTCAGATCAGACATCATAGAGTTTTCTGACACTTGTGATATCTGATAAAATATGCTCCGTTTAATTTCTGCTATTTCGATTCCTATCGGATAAATTTGGCATTGTTTCCTATATCTGATCAGTGCGTTCTAATTTGCTGTGTATTTAGTTCATCCTGGGTTCGAAATTGGAGAATGTGGAGACGTTACCGAGATTATTTTCCAATCCGTCTAGTCAAAACTGCAGAATTAGATCCGACTAAAAATTATCTGATGGGATCCCACCCACATGGAATACTTTGCAGCGGGTAATACAAACAATTACTAACAATTTTATTTCTCGGAAGATAATCATCCTGTATATAACATTACAGAGCATTTTGTAATTTTGCAACGGAGGCCAATAATGTGAGCAAAATGTTTCCTGGTATTCGGCCCCATTTGTTAACCTTGGAGGGTCACTACTCCCTCCCAATTTACAGGGATTACCTCATGTGTTCTGGTAAGCTTCGAACAGGGTGGCCCAGAATAATTTTGGACGGCTCAATACGCTATTAATTTCTGCTCTAATGTTTTCGTCTATTTTCAACAGGAACTTGCTCCGCCTCTAAAACAAGTATGAATTATCTGTTGAGTAAACGAGGGGGTGGAAACGCTGCCATTGTGGTACGTTAAACTTGTGGCTTATATGCCACACTTTGGTGTTCGCACTAAAATGGGGCGTATTAGCCACTGAACACACTGATGAGTAAAATAGTGCCAACCACATAAAAACTTAAGTATTTCTAATTGCATTAGGTTGTAGGTGGCGCCCCTGAAGCTCTGGACTCACATCCGGGATCATATGTTTTACAACTGAATAGACGCAAGGGTTTTATTAAGGTTGCTCTTCGCAATGGGTACTGAAAAAGGAAATAACGAAAATATTGTGCGTGTACATGCTGCTTTAAATTAATAAGTTCAATTTTTTTTAAATTTAGAGCACATCTCGTCCCCGTCTTCTCATTCGGGGAGACTGACATTTATGACCAAGTGAGTAATCCTGAGGGTTCACGTCTTCGTAACTTCCAGAATACACTACAAAAACATGGAGGCATTGCCCCGGCTTTATTCATGGGGCGTGGTTTCTTCCAATACTCCTTTGGAATCATTCCGCAAAGACATCCGATTACGACAGTTGGTAAGTACTATACATAGTTGTCCAGTTTTAGTTATTTGGGTCGGCGGAGCCTTCAGAGAAAATAGTCGCATTGTCCATGCCGAGAACCAAGTAGAAGATGAAATCGCACTTGAACTACACCAAACCATATTCTGTTGTAGTGATTTTAAATTTATTCTACTCGGCGGGACAGTGCATCATTTTCATTCAGATGTGTCGATTTTTTGTAGAAATATACTAAACTAATTTAATTTCTGGCAGTTGGTGCCCCAATTCCGGTTGAGAAGGTACTTGAGCCGACACAAACAGATATTGATGAACTTCACAAAAAATACGTGAACGCCGTAACAGAACTTTTCTATGCTCACCGTGACAAATATGCAAGTCCAGATGCGGAATTAAAACTCCTTTAGTCCCACATTGTAAAGGAGAATGAAGCAAATTGTATTGTACCCAAATTCACATACATGTATAGAGATTAAGATAATGTCACAACTTCAACGTCCAATCAAAAAGAGTGAAGAAAGATTTGAAAAATTTCAGTCCCGGAGATAATGGTTCAATTCCTGTCGCAGCCTGAAAGTTTTAGCCATACACATAGGTAATGATTAATCATGACGTAATTTACTGCCGACATCACTATTGATTGATGCTACGTGAGATATAGAGCGCCAAAAGTCTTTTACACAAATTTTGAAATAAACTCAATTTCGTTTGACAGGTTGAGAGCATACCTTGTAAGAAAGTGTTGTCAAGTTATATTTAGCGGAATCATTATATTTTATATCATTGATAGCGATCTAATTGAATCATTATTTTGATAAAAGTAATACAATCTGATTAAATTCCATTAATCTAACGTTTGGTTCAATGTACTCTTATTTCTCATGGAATAATCGGTACTGCCATGGCATAAAGATTTCCCTAACTGGTAGAGGGAGAATAGTCCAACATAGCGAAGTAGTAAGGGCTGCCTTTATGCACTCATTTTATTAACATAATAGCTATGAATCAATGTGGGCTCCAATTGCAAAACACACAACATTAATATTCTGAATTTAAGAAATAGAAGCGTTCCGGTTAATTGTTATTTTTATAGTCTTTATATTTTAAGACATTCAATAGGTTGTTTGCGAAGATCCGAATTTGGAGTCTCGATTGTTAGTCACTCATGCCTCAATGTACTGATTTTTATTATTCACAGTAAAATCGAACTGAAGATAATGTGTTAACTGTAATGTTTACGCACCTGCTGATGAATCAATGCGACTCTAGTTTTATTGTGGCTCATAATGTTTGAACGAACCTTGAATAAAATTAAATAACCATATAAAATACGACTACATGTAGAAACTCGTACACAAAATAACTATTGAAATACAGTTAAATTACAATATGGGACCTGTATAGAGTTAGAAATTTCGGATTGTTTTTGTTTTTTCTTGTAAGAAAAAATTAGCTACAATTCCCAACTCCATGGTATAGACACTATCAATAAATTAATCGATCAAT